>JAVJIF010006614.1:0-282893 GCA_038442645.1 Agave tequilana | reverse complement strand
GTACAATAAGATCTTTCAAAATAATAACATATCACTATATCTGTAATACATTATAATAATGAAACTTCTCTACAAAACGCCCATGACTTAAGCTGCGCCTCCATCTTGCAGCAACCTGAAAACATGAAAATGGGATGGAAGAGCTCGACAGCTCAGTGAGTAGAGTCAAAAGAATATCAAGAAATGATAAGTATAATCCATAAGGAACATGATGGTCCCAGTAATAAAGCAAGTCTAGGAAAATATGAGAGGGAGATAGACAAGAAATCGATGGTATTGCATAATGTAATGATCAAGGCAATTGTCTCTATAATCCCCAAGGACGGTTTAACTCTGTTGTTTGTAAAATTTTTTAGCCCCTTTGTCTTTATGTTCCATTCTACATATGTAGGGTATATGACTTCAATAAAGTCTTTTATCAGTAATTATAGATTAGCCTTGAATTTGTCTTATGTAATCGCTATCACACGCATATCTCATATATCATGCACGGAGTGCACTAACCACGACCATACCTCATAAATGCAATTTATCATTCATATAATATAATTATCACAAATGTTCTTGCATGCCACTAATCAGATTACATATATGTATCTACGTATCTCATATGCTACACACGGTGGTACAATAACCACATAACTAAATCATATTACATATATACTCGATCACTTATAGTTTAGTTTCAGGTTTACCTTGTGTATACACAACACGTGTCACACACGCATGCAAATTCAATACTACATAACATTCATGCACTTGCTGCTATACCCCACACCATCAAGTTCATACAATTCAAGTATTTACCAATCATGGGGATTGATTTACTAAAGAGCACATACTAAGTCACTTGATTAATACACATAGTTGTCAATATCGGTATCTGATTTGGGATGTAAATTCATAGTATATCCACTTGATTTTTATATACTTAGTATGCAATATAAGTTGTATGATCATCACCATACACAACCATCAATACATGGTCCCATACACAGACAAAATCAATCAACGAAAACAATCATTACTACTTAGTTTTATATGCAAACATGAGCACTTCATTTTCAACAATAATATATTCGGGCACATCCTTGTCTGCCACGAATGGATGAAAGTACGACATTCGGGCACACCCCCTATCCGCCACAAATTCTATATATATATAATACTCTGCTACATACTCCATCGTGTGCTCCATCACAATTGTCACATCACAACATATCAAATGTAATATATACATAGTCTTGTCATCAAGTATATCAATCAACAGACAATCATCAATAAGTTAACAACTATATGTATGGTGATATAATATAACGCATGTTGACACTCTAAAAAAAAATTCTCAGATTTCTCTTCAACCTGTCTGAACGGCATGTAACTTGTCGACATTTATAAAAGATAAGTCGCAAATAAGCTGATGACCAGTTTGAGTTCACCTCTGAGGGACAAAGTAACAACTTGGACTCTATTGATCCAGTAAAGCAGACAATAAGCCAAAAGTTGCCCACAAAGAGACCATAAGCTTCACGCGAAGCTCCCATTTAACCCCGCCAAAGGCTAATCCTAGAGCTTCGCGCTAAAAAAAACTTAAACTCAGCTTCGCTGGAGGAAGGGATGGTTTAGCTCCGCTATGGGCTGAGTTTTAATTCGCATGAGGCTGTGAAGGTAACTTCGTCTGAAGTTATGGGCTAAAGTTCTAGCCTCGCATGAGGCTGCGAAGGTAACTTCGCCCAAAGAAAAGCTTCTCACTTAGCTCCGCAGCGAGCTTTACCAGATCATTAATTGACCGTTTCAAAATCCCACGAGAAATTAATGGGTGAATCTTACTAGTTTAGTGGGATTAATGTCACTTTAAGTGGGCGGTTACACCGGCCCACTTCGTCCTACATTAAGAGGAGACAATTAAGCCACTATGGCTAATAATAGTTCGCACGAACTTATTAGCTTCGCCCAAAGCTCACAGTTAGCTTCGCGGCAAAGCTATTTTTAGCCTCGCGCAAAGCTAAAGATTGATTCAGTGTTACTAAATTCAAGGGGGGACAGTTACACCTTATTTGGCTATAAATAGCCCTTGCCAAGAGAGGAGAGGTGCAAGAAATTGGGAGAGATTAAGAAGAGGACCTAGAGCAAAAGTGTCTTCTTGCCTTCTTGTTTCAAACGCTTCAGCTTGCTTCAAAGGCTCAGAGATTCAGTTCTCTTTCATCAGGGTTTCAACCCGCCTTCCATCTTCGAAGTTTTTCGGAACCAAGCGAGAAGGTAATTTTATCGAGGAGTCAGCTTGGCCACTGACCGATTGCATCGTCAAAGGGATAGAGTGATCGCGCGCTGATCATATTCCTACCGGCATACTTCCCCAGAAATATTCAGAGGAGATCTACCTGTAATTTTCTTTCTTTTAAGAATTACTTGTAATTTCACTACTCAATATTTTTTTTTGTAATTTTCCTTTATTGAATTTTTAATGGAAAACAAGATGGCGACTCTGTTGGGGACTTGAGTCTTCTTCCGCAACAAGGAGATGTTGTCGCAATGCAATGGACAGAATGATGAACCCGTTATTGTTGAAAAACTTGGTCATTCACTTTGACCAAGAGAAGTTCGAGGAACTCCTCTCTGGGGATAGTCCAGCACGACATGCACGGAAGCACAGGAAGGTCTCCGTAGCCAAAACTCCAGTAGCTACAGAGCAGAAATCTTTAGCAACCGTGTATACAGGGGGCGAACCTCCCTCCAACACCCCTCAGTTTCACCGAGGCTAAAGGCGTCTAACGCGAAGCCCAACATGTTTCCGGCAAACCTAAGGCTACTCAGACCATGCGGGTGTGGAAGGCGAAGCAGAAGGCTCCGCGTGAAGCTTTAGACGAAGTTGTGGTACAACTTCGCGCCACAACTTCGCCTCTCACGCAAAGATAAGGGCAAGATGCCCTTAAATTTTTGGCAGCATTACCCGAGTTCCCTAAAGGGAACCTGGGCCCGAGCCAGACTGGACCGGCACTGTTTGGCAGGCGGGCCCGGCCCGGCCCGGCCCTGCCCTTTGGTCTGCCGGCCGCGGGCCGCGTGCCCAGCCGTTTGACACCCCTAGGTGTTGTGTGTTATTAGTTTCAATTTAGTTTTAACTAGTTTAATTAAACAATATTATCATAGACAAACAAGTAAGAGGTTTAATTAAACACAAAACGAGATGCTCACACTGGCCATGAATGAGCAGCCAATTAATACATGATGAGAGCCTCAAATGAGCCATTCCAATACAACACGTGTTAACACGTGTTACAAGCCATATGCTAGTACATAGACTTGCAGTTTTTGACCCTTAAGTACTATAGTTGTACTTTGAGCTTTTTTTTTTTTACATCAGTCCTGTCAAGTCACACGACAAAGCATGACAAGACATAGCCCAATCAACCCCGAAACGGATTCTCCATTTTTTGTGTGAAGCTGATGAAACACGTGATTCCGTTGAGCTCCCGATTGGACACGTGTCGACTCGTCCCACACAGCTCTCTGTGTGTGTATTTAGTGCGGTGAAACCGTCGCGTATGAGATCCAGATCCTCCGCTCCGCTCTGCGCGGTCCCTCATCCAATGAGGCCTTGCCAGATGGTAGCAACAGACGGGCTGCGGATCCATCACGCGAATCCTGCGGCAACCACGCGAGACCGAATTTGCGGGTGCGAACCCGTTTGAGGGTTTATCAAGCCCGACCAGAAAGGAGCCATATATTTTCCCACGTGGTCCCGACGGCGGACAAGCAAAGTTGGGTGAGGCCGAAGGAGCACGCCTCCTTTGTCTTCCCCTCTTTTCTTTCACCCAACTTTTCTCATGGGAATAAAGTACACATTTATTCTTCCCACTTTATATCCTCACTTCCATTTCACTAACATAGCACCCAGATGGAGTACATTAGTTTTGCAAATTAGTCCACACCAAATTTCAAATTTGAAAATTGTGCTCAAGAGGTCCCTTTAGGCACTGAACACTCCTATTATTGTTGCTAATCGAAGTGGGGAGACACCTCATTTGTCTTTGGGATTTTCCAGACTACCGAAACCAGACAGTGTATATAATTTATTCTAATTCGTTTAACGAAAAGTTGTTTGAAACAAACCAATATTAAAATGTGTCCATTTTTTGTGTGTCAAACATATATTCTTTCTGTTCCTCGTATTGTTTTGATAATTGAAATGAAAGGAGCAAACAAAGTAATACAATATGCTATTACAATTTACGGGTTCTATGTGCAAATATCAATTTGGTACATACTAGTATGCAAAAGTGCAGAAAGAAGAGGTGAGAGAGTGGTAGTAGAACAAGCCCTGAATTATTAATTGAATGATGTGCTGTTCATTGTCGGCTTTGTCCACCGAACGTACCCCGTGGCTCTTTGTCTGTTAGCAAATAATTAAACATAAATGGACAAGATTTTTCTATAAATGGAATTATTTAATAAACAATTTTAATCCACCTAATAATAAAGTATCTCCCTGCGAGAATCACGTGGTCTAAATCCTCGCTCCCGAGAGAGAGAGAGAGATTATAAAAGAGAGTCCAAGGAAAAAGGCGAACAAAACAACAGTAAAGAGAAAGAGAAAGAAAGAAGAACAAAGAGAGAAGAGAGAGATCCGTGATCGGGTGCTCTGCCAGTGAGAATAATACCATGTCGAATGCTGCAGTGACAAAGCAAGGGGAGAAGGCGTCGAGATTCGCGATGACCTGCAACCTCTTGAGTCAGTACACCAAGGAAAGGGAAGATCTCTTGGTGATCTCGGGCTTGGCACGACGCTCAGTAGGTTTTTCTTTCCAATTTTTGGATTTTTTAAATCTAATTTAAGGGACTTTTAGACACGTTGGAAATATAATTCAGTAATAGGAATTTTTATTTATTTCGATTTTCATATAATAGTAGTAATTGTTGGTTATTACAGTTTGTATAAGAGTAAGAGATTGAAGAATTTGTATTTATACAAATAGGTCACTAGCTCAATTTTGTATGAGAAAATTGTATGAGAAATTATATAAGAGTTTATTAGAGTCAAATAAAGTTACTGTGAAGATTTCTCTTCTCTCAAATTTTTTTTTATCGAAGATTGACATTTTAGATGTATGAGCTTGACATTTTCTCAGCTTATGGATCGGTTGAGATTTCTGGATCGATTCAAAATGATTTCCATGTATCTCAAACTTTTCTGTAGAATTTTTAGGTGATTTTGACTATTTTTCTGGGTTAGGTGGATGGCTGGTTCTTAAATTTGTAGAAAATATCTCTGCTGATATTCTCTTTTATTTTTGGATTAAATTGTTGTGGATTTTTCCTTTTTTTTGTGATTATTTGCTTATTTGTCTCAATTGGAAATATTTTGAGAAGATCTCTTTCGTGGACGACTGGATCTCAAGCGTGTTTCCTAATTTTAGAAAATTCTGGACCTTTCAGTTTTCAGCTAATTTTGGAAGTTCGGATCTAGAATTTCAAGACCTTAGGAAACTAGCAAATGATAGGGAGTTATTGCTTAATTTATATCCATTTATTTGTTGCAGTAAAAAACGATACGTATCGGCCGCCTACGACGATGAGCCTGTTACCGGGCGTGGATGTATCGGGCAACGACACGAAAGAGCGCTTGTCGGACCGAAAAGCTACGAAGTCTATGGACTTGTTCCCTCAACGCGCCGGTTTCGGCCTCCAGACACCGCCGGCTGCAGGCAACAGGTTACTATCATCTAAAAAAAAAATTAAAAAAAACTTATGAAGTATATTAGCACTTAGGCCCTTGTAATACTAAAGATTGCAAACCTGAAATGAAAATTGTGGGGTTGTAAAAGTAAAAGAAATGTAACTTTAGAGTTTAGAGAACATGCGTGTAAATGGGAAGTTAGTCTGGGAATTCAAAGTTAAAGTTTTAACATGCAAAATTATAAAATGAATAATTTGTAGAGTGACCCGAAAGCAATAAATCAATATATTACTGCTTGATCCTTGCATTTTCCCTAATTCACATACTAACAATTGTAATATCATGAAATTATGGCGACATACCTGAAGTATCACAGTCAAAGATCACATTTTTGTTGGTGACCTGCAGAGCCTGAATCTTAATTTCAAGTATTCTATCTTCACACAGAAAAACCATTGAAAATATCATGAAGTCTTCAGCATAACCAAGTTAATCACTGAAGAAATATGTATATAATGAAATAATCTTGTTATGTTTTACTTATATTTTTCTACATCATTCACCCAGGGAGCCAGAAAAATCCCAATTGACAATATTTTACGGGGGTAAAGTGTTGGTGTTTGATCAATTTCCTGGGGACAAGGCCAGAGATCTGATGATGCTCGCAGGCGAGGGGTGCGGCACTGCCAAGAACAGTGGCTTTGCCCCTCCTACTGCGGCATCTGCATCCACAGCGGAGCCCAAAAATCTGTCAACCAATCTGAGATCCAACTTTCTTCCCGCACCCAGCAATCCTCCAGCAACTGCACTGGCTTGCCCCACAAGGCCAGCTCAGGCCATTGTTTCCGGTAATTAATCATGCGTTTTGATGCTTTGTTGAATTATAGCATGGCTGTGTTTGATTGCATATAAACTAATTTGCTGTATAAAAGAAAATCAAGGAAATGAGATGAAGGTAACATGAATCATTTAACTTTGATACCACGAGGGAAACAAATTATTGAACTTATCATATGAACTTGACTTTATTGTTGAGAGAATTCAAAGAGAGGATGAATTTCTCATGTATGCACGCACTTGAAAACATTTCAGCATGCTGCTTACATCTTTTCCATGAATGTTCTCTGTTAACTTTCCGGTTATGTTCATAATAGTGATTAATAATTCTTCTGTCTGCTTGGCAACAGATCTTCCAATGCAAGAAAGGCATCACTGCATCGACCGAGAAGAGAAAAGGATCGGTGAGTAACTCATGTTCTCTATAGTTCATTAATCAGACAGCATATTCCTTGAGTCTGTCTGCTAATTATTTATGTCAAGTTAAATACAGGATTAATCTCACATTGTTTAACTTCTCCTTCTTTAATTATAGGATCAACGCAAAGGCACCATATCAAGTGAATCAACTGAAAAACTCTCCGGCCCCTGCTGTCACCCCCAAGATGGAGGAGATCCAGCCATGGCTCGGACTGAAGCCTAGCCTGAGTTCAGAGTGCAGCAGATGAAGCTCTTGTTATTATGCCATCACTACTTTGTGATTTTTATTCAGATGCTGACTCTAGTTTGGCTTTCATCTTTTTTTTCCCCATGAGAGCTCGAGGTCAAGGATATATGTAATTTTCTCCATTTGGGAAGCAATGTAATTGTAGCCATTTATGTTAGCATTCTGGAGATTTTTTTTGCTAATAGATGGTAGCAGTTCACGGCTACCTACAAGAAAGAAATAGGAAACACAATGTTGTTTCTGTTTATTGCCAGGATCATATTTTCCTATGTTTATACATCCAAATCTTTCCTTATAAATTGGCATTTATTCTATTCATGTAACTGTGGTTTTATTGAGGGTCTGTACTAACTAAGGATAGTTGTTAAACTGAGTTTCAATGTCAATTTTCCTTGTAAATCCCTTGAAAATGAATGATGAATGTGTTAATTAGTGTACACCCATGGATGCTCTAATTGTAGGTTTAGATTATAGAAAACTATTATGAACTTTCATCTCTTTTCTTGCTGAATACCGATCATACATCATTTACTTTATTATATAGTTTTGAATACTGAACTATTATGAGCCAACTAATACAACTATTAGTTAGGACTTTTTTTTTTACGTGTGAGAGTAGAGAATTTTTTTAAAAAATTTACCAAATGAGACAAAAAAAAACAGATGAAGATCACTAACAAAATTTCTTTCTCCCACTCCCTAAATTCAGTTTAAATCTTCTATGAAACTTTATCAACCACTTCCATATGTCTCATGAAATTTCTCTGCTTTGGTTTATTTTATTCTGTGAAATTTTGCCTATATTTTAATTTAGTTTGACATAGAAAATGTCCAACAATAGATATACAGTAGTGTTTTCTGACAAGTAGTATAAATTCTTAATAAAATCTAAGGCTAAATGACCAAGTCAGCAAATCAAACTTGGAAGTCTTGTTTGAGTTCATTGGAATCTGTCAAAATTTCTTTTTATCACCATTATTATGTCTCCTGCCTTTCTACTTACATATCTGATCTCACATCATCATGTCTACTGAAATCAGAGGTTGGAAGGGAAAATATAACATGCCACTTTTAGCCATAATTGTGAACCCCCCCCCCCCCCCCCCCCCCACCCCCCCCCCAACAAAAAAAAAAAAAAAAAAAAAAAAAATCTACTGTTGGTAGTCTAATGGATTGAATCATTAGTAAAAAAAAAAAAAAAAATGACAAGCAAATCCTTATCTAAGAAGGATTAGCAAACAAAATGCTATCTTACTTAAAATCGTTTGAGATGCCCATAACACATTTCATCTCTGGGTGCAAGTGGGACAAGTTTGAGTTGAGTCTGACTTGATCCATATCCAATTTGCATCAACTTTTTAGATCTACAATTTCGATGTAAGTCTAATCTTTTTTTCCTTTCTTTTATCTGTTATAATTTAATCTAACTGTCCTTATCACTGAGTCAAGTCTCATCCGCGACCCAATCTATAATTAAGAACAAATATTCTCAGATTGGAAATTGACAACACGTTTTGTACTAATAATACTAATAATTTGACGCAGTCTTTGTGGACTAATCATACACTAACTAAAGCAACTAATTAATTACATAATCTAAACAAATAACAAAAGAGTGACAAGGATATAAACAAGTAGGAGGCAGTTGGTTGCAATATAACCACAAGGAGCATGTGTTGGGAGGGAGAGTCCTTTCAAAGGGCCCATTTTCCCCCTTTCAATTGGAGCCAAAGGACTCATCACAGCAATGATACAAGTCCAAAACAAGGAGGTGCATGTGCTTGGAAAGAGTATCAAATAGACATGTATTGGTATAAAAATTGAATTGGTAGGTGGGTGGACACATGATTGATGTTTCTTTAGGGCCAAAAAACTAAAAGTGTTTTTTGGGGGAAGGCAAAGGGAGCTTCTTTCTTCTCACAAGATTAGATAGATTTTGTGGGTGGGGTTGGTGTTGAGTGATGGCTACATGTGCATGCACCATTACTAGCACCTAAAGAGGATTAATATTTTGAAATGTTTGTTAAATTAGAGTTTAGGACCCACCATGTTAGAAAGTTTGTAAATTTATGTCTCATGCATGGATTGACCATTTGTTATGATTTTGGTGAGTATTTAATGTAGTGCATGCCACTTGTGAATTTTTATGTACAAATATGTATTTTGTATGCATAGATGTATGAAGTTTGTTTTAATGAATTTTTTTATATTATGTAAGGGAGCATAGACTTTAATGAGCTATAAAGTAATAAAAATAGAATATTTTACCTGATAGGGTTCTATAAGTTCTATTTAAGCTCTTGTCATTGCATCAAAACTTTGAAATTTTAGTGAGAGTTGAGGGTTATATATTTTTAATCTAACATGCTCTAGTGAGTTGAGCGTCCTTTTTATTGTCCGAAAATTGAGCTTTTGTCTAGTGATTTTTTTAATGTTTAAATTCACTTTTTAAATACGCGTCTGGTGGGAATTAAATCTGGATTGCTCTGATACCAATTACATATTAAAATTCCTGGCATTACATCAATACCCTGAAGTTGTGGTAGAGGTTGAGGGTTATATATTTCATTTTGACAATAAACTTTATGGCATTGGAAAATATAACTCAATGGTAAAATGAGAAGTTAGATTAAAATTTTAGTCCGGGCTTTTGTTCTTTCCCACACTCAATGGTTGGATCATATTTTATTATCCTGATTGTAAGAAATTTACTATTGCGAATTTTTCTAAGTATATTACATCATTTGCGGGTTAGAAAATAATGAAATTCTAAGATCAATAACAAATCTGAGAATAAATAGTTCACATCTTCTCCAAGAATTTCTGTGACAGTAGAATTCAAGCAGGCCTTGGTGGCTGGACTTGTATGCGCACAACTGCAAGCCTGGGGTTAGGATGTTAATGGGCTAGCACTGTATAGAGTCTCTGGTAGTCATTGCCCAAGCCTTGCCTCCGAAATTATGGACTTCAATTTCGGCCCATCATTGTTCTACGGTTTACTTCCATAAAAATACCATAAACTTTTTCTTGATTTTAAAAACTACCATAAATTTTGAGAATTACAATAAACTATTATAAACCATGCGTTTTCATGTTAGTTTTTTGAAAGTTTAGGAGGTTTTTTTAGGAAAGTTTGTGGTATTTTCTTGTATTTTGAAAGTTTTTTTTATAGCTTTTTAAATTGAGAAAAAGTTCCTGATGGACTATTGAAAATAAGCCACATACTAAGTTTTACTTCTTGGGACGTTGGGTCTATCCTATTTTTTCTTAAAATATGAACAATATTGAAGTAATAACTTTTCTTTTGCCAATGAGTCCACTCTTCTATTTATCTTTCACCGCCTCTAAACTTCTTATTTGGGATGATAAAAGCCTCTGTGTAAACCTCCTGAAATCGCCAACTCCTCTGACGAGACGCACCTATCAACACGACCCCCTCTCTTGCTATCCTTAGCAACGTGTGTCCAACTCCTCGGTGAATCCCGTGTATTCGATTTAGCACTCCCACCAGACTTCCCTTCTGGTGCCATTGCGGAGGACGATTAGACATTGTCGCCTTCCGTCTCGCCTCACTCCCTCGGCTTTCACCAAACCCTAGAATTATCTCTTTTTATCAATTCCCTTCAAAAGGAATTATAAAATTCTAGCTTTCTGCGTTGAGAATTATATTTTCACGAAATGAGAGAATTTAATTCTCATGAAAATTCGATATTCTGAGAAATGCTGAGTAAGTTTATATCAAACACATGAATTTCGAATGGGATTTTAGAATTTCTGAGTAAATTCTTGTATACGAAACACAAAATGTTTACTGAAACAATGAGCCCTCCTCCCGCTCGTAACTTTTATCACATTCCTATTTTAGAAACGATGACTCTATAGTGATTTTTTTTTTTATAGAAGAACACATTCAAAATTTACAAAACGTTAATGTTAATTAGGCACCGGCGATTTAAACTCTGGATTCTGATTAATTGCAAATAATGAACAAGAAAAATAGTATCCTTTTAACTTCTAACCCAAAAAAAGGCGTCACTTTAGTCGAGTACTCATTTGTAAATGCTAGTTAAGGGGGTTAGTCGTATTTTAGTTAGGGGTGAGCAGAGTTCGGTTATAACCGAAATAACCGACCAAAAACCGAAACCCGAACCTGAACCGAACCGAACCGCTCTAATTCGGTCGGGTTTCGGTTTTGTGTTCCAAAACCCGAATAGACCGAACCGAACCGAATTTCTCACCCTATATATTAACCTACTCAAATTCAATTTAGTGAATCATATAGTTCATAATAAAAACTGGTGGAAGCTTATCTCATTAGTTTTAGTAATACTATCTTTTTTATGTTGAATATGTGAAAGCAATATTAAGTACACCATCACAATTGAGAATAATATTTATATTAATATAGTTCTTTTTTTCATTCTTATCATTAAAAGTTAGTAATAATTATATGAGTTTTGATATAAGAGCTCAAATACGGTGTAAAAGTTTTAGAATATGAAATTTTCAATTCACATTAAGCTTAGAATCTTTTTCTTATTTCTACTTTGGGTAATGGATATTTGAGATTATAATATTAAAGGATGATAACATAATGGTGATTAAAAAATGTAAGAAATGATGGCAATATATTGACCTAACCGAAAAAATCGAAAAACCGAACCGAACTGAGTTGATTCGGTTCGGTTCGGTTACTAAGTCTAATCGGTTCGGTTCGGTTTTGCAAAAATTAGCAAAAACCGAACCGAACCGACCGATGCTCACCCCTAATTTTAGCTAGTTTTCTAGTTAAGAGTGTCCTAGTAATTACGGTGGTTAACTGAGGGGGTATTGATAATTTTCCTCTCTTTAAGAAGGATGGTCGCTAAAAGTTAACATTGTTAGGGACCTATTCATAAAAAGACCGCATCTCTGTCCGTAATAGCAAGTTCCAGACTTTCTTTTTGAGCCCTCGCTCTCGAACTTTTGCTGCCCTTTCCTTCCCTCGATTCCGAGGGTTTTTCTTTTCTTTTCTTTTTTTTTTTTTTACGTTTTTATTTTTCCGCATAAACCATAGTCCACCTAGCACCTGAGATTTGATCCGATTTTCTCAAAATAAGAGATTTGATTCAATCCAATCCGAACTTGATTGCTAGGGTTTTTTTTTGTGCTTGATCAGAATGCAGCAGCAAAGAATGAAGCTGCAGCAGCAAGCTTTGATGCAGCAAGCTCTTCTTCAGCATCAGCAGCAGTCTCTCTATCCCCATCCGGGCCTTCTTGCTGTTCCTCAGGTTTCCGTTTTATGATCTTTCTCATTCCAATTCCTTTTATATTAAATTTTCTTTCTTTTAGCTGATGATTATCGATAAAAGGGATAATTTCGAAGTTTGGTGTCTTGCTACGTAAATATTGTTTCATTTCTGTAGGGTTTTGGAAATTGAGGTGCGCAGTTATGAGAATTTATAAATTTGAGATTTTGTTAGAGCAATCAGAGTGCATCTAAGACCTTTTAATTTGTAGTTTCTGTTGTGATGGCCAAATAATTTTGTGAGGAAGAGGAGTTGAAAAAGGAATTATTTATGTGGAGTAGATGCTAAAACTTGTATTGTATTTCTTTCTTTCTCAATTGCTTTATTACAATTCAAAAGTTCCAAGAGTATTTGTAGGTACCAAAGGAAACCTAACTTTTTTACGTACTTCCCATACACATATCTCAAAGAGTCTTTTACAACATTTTTCTAAGAGTCTTTTAGAATTCCTAACTAAGAGACGATGGACTTTGACTAAGATTAAAGACTTTGACTCTTCTAGACATTTTCACATTATTCTCATGCTATGACATTTTATACAAAGTTCTTTATGATTAAGTTTAATTTTCAACATCCCCTTAAACTTAATTTTTCTGGATTGCTCATCCCGAGAAGTGTCTTCAGCTTGTTGAAACCTTTTGTCTTGAGAGCATGGTTCACAGTCGCGGTTTCGGCCGCCGACTCGGCGGGCACTGAGACGGATCGGTCTCGGCGACTCGGATCGATATCAGGCGATACGCGCAAAACGCTACATATAAAGCTCAAAAATTCTGAAAAAATCACGACAAATCTTAAAAAAATGTAGTCATCCACATTCATATATCACATGTCCAAAATATATCATCTAGCACACTAAACATAAAGCGAAAGCATAAATACACGCGTTGTCGGTAGAAGCATATCAAAATACATGCACAATATAGTAAATTACACAAACTACATTCATAAATACATGCTAATATAGTTATTTCCACATTGAATTGCGATGAGGCACAAAATTATCATCATAATGCCGAGTCGACCGAGTCAACTCCGATTCTCGGCCTAGTCGGTCTCCTCTGAGTTGAGTCGACAGACTTTTGATTCGGACTCGTCTCGGAGCGGGCCGAGAGGGATACGACTCGGCCGACTCGTCTCCGACTCGGCAGAGTCTTTGAACCGTGCTTGAGAGGCTTGGTGAAGATGTCGGCAACTTGATCTTGAGACTTTATAAAAAATTATCTCTATCTTCTTGTGCTTCACATGCTCCCGGATAAAATGAAATCGAGTGTTGATGTGTTTACTCCGATCATGAAAAATTGGATTCTTTGCTAGGGCAATAGCAGACTTGTTATCGACATGAATCTTTATTGGTCCTTTTGCACCATAAAGATCTCATTAAGTAGATTTCTTAGCCACGGTGCATGCCAAACAGTTGATGATGCAGAAACGTACTCCGCTTCACAAGTGGAGAGATTAACGATCGGTTGTTTCTTTGATGACCATGTGAAAGCAGTGTCTCCCATAAAGAATGCAAATTTAGTGGTGCTCTTTCTATCATCCAAGTCGCCTTCCCAATCGCTATTAGAGTAGCCTACTGTTGATACTTAAAAAGGACAAGCTCTTAAATAGCTCTTCAAATGGTCGGAACAATGTCTAACTTGTTGACATTTTCAAAAGACAAGTCGCAGACGAGCTGACGACCAGTTTGCGTTGTGCACAACTCATGCCCGTCCCAGATGGATAGAGCAGTCGTTTAGACCTTACCAGGCCAGTCAAGTGATCAGTAGGCCAAGCATGATCTTTGAACAGACCTAGGCAAGCCTAAGAAAGCTAACCTAGCTCAATAGTTAGCGTCGCCTAAGCCCAATACGCTAATTTTGCCCAATAGGCTATCATTGCCTAGCTTCGCCTGAAGCTTAGCACAGCTCCGCTGAGAGCTTACTTCTAGCTTCGCCTGAAACTTAACACAGCTCCGCTGAGAGCTATCTCTTAGCTTCACCTGAAGTTTTACACAGCTTCGTTGAGAGCTAAAACTCTAGCTTCGCCTGAAGCTTTATCTAGCCACTGTTTTAAATATCGGCCGATATATCGTTATATCGGCCGAGATACCGGTATTTTATTCAAAACGATACGATAAGTGTAAAATTTTATTGGATATCGTTTTGAACCGATATGGGCCGATATATCCCCACGTGGCTGATATATCGACTGATATCCAAGATGAAAATATCTGATATATCGTCACGTGACGCATTTGAGGAGCTTTTATAAATGCCTTTGAGGAGCTTCTAAAAAAAGTAAATATTTCCCATAAGTTTATGACCCTACACTTGCTTTAAGTAGTTTCATATGATTTATATAGGCAATCATATGTATATTCTTTAACCGGTATGACGTTCGATTTAACGTTTGATATTTAGTACCATATCGCGATATATCACCCGTTATTCGATATCCGGTATATAATTTTGCCGACCGATATATTGCCGATATCCGTTATTTAAATTATTGTATTTAGGTTCGCTTGAAACTTTATGCAACTAGCTTCGTCAGACAGGCTAGCTTCGCTTGACTGCTCTAGTTTCGCCAGACAGGCTAGCTTCGCCTGCTGTTCTCACTTCTCCTGCTGTTCTAGTTTGGCCTGACAGGCTAGCTTCACCTGACAGGCTAGCTTCGCCTGACATTCTAGCTTCGCCTGACAGGCTAGCTTCGCCTGACTGTTGTAGCTTCGCCGTAACATGCGTTATATGCTGTTTTCAGCCTCAATAAACAGCGTTCGCTGATTTCTCTTCCACTAATTTAGTGGGATTGATTGCTTCTTTTAATGGGTAGTTACACCCACTAACATTCCTCATTATGAGGAGATAATCAAGGGGATTGTAACCTCTATTGAGCCTATAAATAGCCCACTAACTTCTTGAACACGCTTGGATTATTTACTGTGAACATCAAATCATCCACATACAAGCACACAAGCAATATATCTCCATTTTTTTCATTTTAATGGAAAGAATGTGCTCATGTGGACATTTAAGATATCCATGACTTTGAAGATATTCATCAATTCTACTATTCCATGCCCGAGGTGCTTGTTTTAATTCACATAGAGCCTTTTTAATTTTAAGATTTTATCTTCATGCCCTTTCTGATATAACCTGGAGATTGTTCAAAATACACCTCTTCTTCAAGATAACTATTTAGAAAAGCCGATTTAATATCCATTTGAAATATCTTTCATTTATACCGAGCATCAGTGAAATAATTGAGCTAATACTCTCCAAGTGAGCAACATGAGCAAATACCTCATCATAGTTGATGTCGGCTCTTTGTTTATACCCTTTGGGCACCAATCTTGCTTTGGACCTTTTAACTTCTCCTTTGGTGTTTCTTTTTTCTTTGTACACCCATTTTACTCCAATCGCCTTATGTCCCTTCGGCAGAGTTGCAAGCTCTTATGTAGCATTTTTCTCTATGGCTTTCATCTCCTCATCCATGGCCGCTTCTATCTTTTGTCTCGTACAACTTCAAAATTTATTGGTCATAACCAGTAAAGAGACAAAATAATGTGAGATTGTTAGTATTTCGGTTACCTCATGGATTTCTTATATTTTCGGTTACCTCATGGATTTCTTGCAAACTCCTCATTTTCGGTGGTCCTTCACTTGAGCTTGGAGATGCTGAAGTAGGACTAGGAGGCTCTTGGTCTTGTTCTGGCTCATGGCTTTCAAGCACCAGGTAGAATGTGTACTCTTCTTTATTGTGCTCCAATTTCATACACCTTTTCATCAAATTCAACATCTCTGCTTATGTGGATCTTTTTGTTATATAACTTGTAACCTTTTGTGCGGGCGTCGTATCCAATAAAGATGAACTTTGCACTCTTGTCATCGAGCTTCGTTCTCCTTTGATCTTGGTACATAGGCTTGAGCAATGCTTCCGAATAATTGCAAGTGAGACACTAGGCTTTCTCCCGGTCCAAACTTCTTGAGGTGTCTTGTTCCAAATGCTTCTTCTGGGGCATCGATTTAGGATGTAGACGACGCGCTCTGCTGCTTCGGTCCAAAATTCCTTGGGCATATTTTTCTCTTTAGCATGCTTCAACCTATGTAGAGAATGGTACGATTTCTTCTCTCTGCTACACCATTTTGTTGGGGAGAATATGGGGCCTTTAGTGGTCGACAGATGCCTCGTCCTTCGCAGTAGCTTTCGAACTCCTTGGACATGAATTCCCCTCCGCGATCGGATCATATGACCTTGATTATCTACTTTGCTTTTCTACAAACACCTTGAACTTTTGAAATAGATGATACTTTAGATTTTTCTTTTAAGAAATATATCCAAGTTTTTCTACTGAAATCATCCACAAAAATGAGGAAATACTTATCCTTACCAGGAGGTAGGAATAATTGGCTCGCAGACATCTGTGTGAACAAGTTGGAGTGGTTTCGATGCTCGTGATGATGCCTCATTTGGAAAACTCATTCTATGCTGCTTTCCAAGCAAGCACCCTTCACATAATTGCTCTGGATGATCAATTGATGAGAGTTCTTTCACCATCTCCTTTTGAGATAATAGCTTTAGGCCGTCAAAATTAAGATGTTCGAATCTCAAGTGCCATAACTATGAATTGTCTTTTAAGAAAGCTTTTAAGCACTTTACCACATCATTTTGAAGGTTCAATAGAAACATTTTGTTGTTTGACATCTCCATTTTAGCAATTAAATTGCTCTATAATCTCTCATTGAAAGACTATGATTCCACATATGAATATCACAGCCTTTCTCTAAGGGGCCGTTTGTTTCGCGTAAAACTCCGTAATTCGTAAATGACTTGCTACCCAGTTACAACTACGGCGTTTGTTTGGACCGTAATTTGTAAAAGACTTACGTAACTCAACTAACACTCATTTGCAACCCAGTTACCACTCACTTACAGCCCAGTTACAGTTAATTTGTGGTCATACAAATTTGTAATATTTTTTTTATATTAATATTAAAAAAATTTAATATTTAACTTTTTTAATATTTATTTGCAGTATTAAAACTTTTAAAATCACCAAATAGTTAATTTTGTGGTCAACTTTTTCACTTACGACTTATACATTACGACAACCAAACACCGTAAAGTACAATACACTTTCTCACTTTACAATTTATATTACCAACTAAACACCGTAAAATTTACATATATGTAACTCATTTACAATTGTAAAAGACTTTACCAATTATAACTACGAATTACGGCCAATTACAACAACCAAACAGGCCCTAAGAGTTGCCCCAAACTTAAAATATCATTCATCTTCGGCACATAGTAAACATTAGAAATAAATTGATGATTTTCATTCTTCAGACGGATTTAAGATTTTACCTCTCCCTTTCACCAGAATTTTGGAGGAGTCAACGAAAGTAATATGGCCGTTAACTGATTCATCAAACTCCACGAACATGCTCTTCTGTCTGCACATATGATTCTTGGCACCGATATCAAGATACCAGGAGGTTGTATTCTCCTTATCTCCGCCTTTGTAGGCTAATAATAAGACAGTGTGCTCCACATCTTCATTTGCTCTTTCAACAAAATTGGCATCCTCCTCAACATGATTAGTAGCAGGATGTCTACAATTGGAAGCGAAATGGCCATACTTCTTACAATTGAGATATTGAACTGGTCTCTCGTATCCTGAATTGTTTGGAAAGCCTTCTCTTTCTTGTCCTCTTGTTGCCTGAAATGACTGACTTTTTTCTTCATAGAATCTGTACTGTCAACCTCCTCCTCCTCGGCCTCGGCCTCGACCTCGATCTGATCTTCCTCGACCCTGTAACTTACTTCGTCTCTCTGGCATCATTTTTGATGAAGAGTTTGTTTGGAGTGCTTGCTCCAGTGACTCTTGCTTCTTCTTCTTTAGCCTTTTTTCATGTGCCTCCAAGGATCCCATGAGTTCATCAATGCTCATGGAGTCTATGTCATTTCCTTCTTCAATGGCCACTACAATATAATCAAACTCTGCATCCAAGGATCGTAGGATTTTTGCCATGACCTTAGAATCTTCCAAGCTTCTACAAATCTCCTTGCTTGATTTATATAATGGCCAAAACTCTTGAAAAATAATCAGATATTGATTCATTCTCTTTTATGTGTAAGTCTTTAAACTCACCTCTTAACTTTTGAAGGCAGACTCTTTTGGCTTTCTCAACTCCCTTGTAAGAATTTTGTAAAATCTCCCAAGCTTGCTTGAGGTGGCGGCTTGGCGATCTTCTCGAATGCTTGTTCATCCAAGGCCTCATGGATGAACGAGAGAGTCATTTGATCTTTCTTCTTTGAAGCTTGCAATGCATTTTTTTTGATTTTGCGACAACGTGACGTAACATTTCACTACGATCTCCCACGCATCTTGCGATCCGAGCAATGCCTTCATGCGAATGCACCAATTCTCATAGTTCTCCTTGGAGAACTTTGGGGCTTGTAATCGGAATATGTTACTCGCTATCTTCTTCAAGTTGGCTCTGATACCAATTTGTTGTGATGGGCCAAATAATTTTGTGAGGAAGAGGAATTGAAAGAGGAATTATTTATGTGGGAGAGGTTAAAACTTGTATTATATTTCTTTCTCAATTGCTTTATTACAACTCAAAAGTTCCATGACTATTTATAGGTACCAAAGTAGACCTCCAAACTTTCTACATACTTCCATACACATATCCCTACGAGTCTTTTACCATATTTTTCTAAGAGTCTTTTAGAATTCTTAGCTATAAGACCATGGACTTTGACTGTAGGCTGTCTAAAAATCACTGAAGATAAGTCATCAAAAAGCAGAGTCCAAACTCCAAATGCAAGGCTAATCATCGCTATTAGCGTAGCACCAAGACGCGAGGATTGAAACCCGCGTCTCAACATCACTGACTCAGACGCGTAGCATGAAAGCCGCATCTCAGTATCACTGCAGTACCAAGACGCAAAGTCCAAAGCCCGCGTCTCACGTGAAGCTTGACGCAGAATTTGAAGCTTGGGTTTCTTAAGCATCACCTCAATGGCAAAACGCGAGGCCCAAAGCCCGCGTCTCTGTTATAACTGCCCTCATTACTAGGTCAATTACTGCCCACGTAATGAGGGAGTTAACCCCCATTATGGAGAGTTTTTAGGGGACACTTTTACCCCTGAATCCTCTATAAATAGCCCAGTTTGCTATGGAAGAAGGGTGGGAAAAATCTGGTCGGAAGAACTTCGGTTGTAAGCCGTAGAAGGACCAAGATCTCCAACTAAAAGAAAAAGAGAGTTCAACTCTTCTAACAACTTGCTGCGGACAAGTTTATTTTTGCCTACGGTCTCTTTGAGATTCTCGTCGGACAGAAGATGTATTACTTCATCCACTGTCTAAAGAGAAGATTTTCAAGAGGTCTTGACGTTCACCCGGTCAACGGAAAACAAGATTCACTTTTCATCGCCACATCAAGAACCCGACACTAAACAAAGGGAAGATTTGAGTTTAAATATCTTTCTTCTCTTGTAACTGGATTATTGATCTGTTGTAATTTTCTTTACAATCAAATAAAGAATTTACACGCCCCTTCAATTTTCCCACCAAACAAGAGATGACTCCGTTGGGGACCTCTTTCTCTACTGATGAGCAAGTCGTGGCGCAATGCGACTTCACCTACATAGGAAAAATGGTCGAATCACTTATTGTGGAGTTCGACCAGGCTAAGTATGAAGAGTTTCTCTCTTCAGCTCCAAGAGCCCTAGGGCGCGGTAGTACCGCAAGGTCTCCTCGGGGACCCGCTCTCAAGTCCGCTATAAGATTCCTTCAGATGTAATTGACAAGAGTGCTATGGCTAACCACATCACACGTAACACCTGCGTCAACGTCTCCCATGAGACCCGCGAAGTTAGCGCTGCTGATATTCAGTCCGTTCATGCCCATCCTCTTCCTCAGTTTCAAGTTACCGGGGGTTCCCAGCAACCCGTACGGCCTAACTGGAACGCTGAATGTCGACAGAGACGACGCGTGCAGTGCGCAAGAAGCTGGAACAACCATCTGTCCAGCAGATATAGAACGTGAGGCTCAAGCCTGCGTCTCTTTTAAGTTATGTAGTCTACGTATGGAGACCAAAACGCGAAGCCCAATAGGCTTGCGTTTCTGAGACTTCATTTCCCAAACGCGACGTTCGGCAACGCGAGGGCTATGCTTCTCAGTGACACAAGACCCGCGTCTCTAGAACCAAACACGGAATTGAGAAAGTCCACGTGTCTCAACCGTCGCTAACCAAATGTTACAATCAGCAACGTGAGGTCCGCGTCTCTGCTCACCAGAGGCACGAGGCCCACGTTTCAAAGTCAAAACGCAAGAGCCGCGCCTGTTCTATACAACGTGAGCTCCGCGTTTCTGAACCCTGTGTCTCAGATTCTCGACATAAGGGTGGCTCTCAGAAGCTGAAATGCCCTCGACAATCTGAGGCCAATCTCTTTGATCCCCCTCCAACGGATGTAAGAGATTATTTGACAAAGAAAAGGAGTGCTAATCAGATCACTCCGTCTTGTTGCTATGAACGGCTCATCACGGCAATGCTCTCTGAATGTCGCTGCAGCTCACATGCAAGCAAACAGTCGGTGTTCAGACGATTGGCCTCGACCTCCGATCAGCCAAAAGGTGTCGCTTCCACAGAAGGGAAGCCTTCTCTGACATGGAGTACCCTGAAGTCACTGCAAACATGGCAAGTAGAAGTAGGGGAAAACAACCGGCGGTCAGCTCCGACGAGTCTGACATGGAACTAGAAGGAGTGTACTGGCATACTCGCACTCGGACTGGTGCGGTCGCCCCGATCAACTATAGTGCCCTAGCTCGGGGCATTGAAGTAAGTGAATCACACTTCGCCATTGCAGAATCGCATGCCTCGAACTCTTCCATAGAGAAGGAAGCCTTTGCGTCCATGACAAATACTCCCGAAGAGACGGCCAGGCGCTTTGAACAACAAGCCTAGGTCCAGAGGGAACAATTCAATATGATTCGTGCTCAACAAGAATCTATCGGTACCCTCAAGCAGATGCTTGCATAATTGCTTGAAGACAAGAGGAAGTCAACCGACAAAGTTTCTTTTACGAAGTCTAAAGGCAAACGAAAAGAAGGAGAAAGCTCATCTTCTGTACATATCGAGGAGAAGGAGCAATCTAATTTCGAGTCGTCTAAATCCTCGTCTAAAGAGGAAGGCAACCCGGAGAATAGGGGTATTCATTCTAAAAGAATGAGTCAATTGGAGCAGCATCTGGAAGCCCTTACCAACCGGAAAGGCCTCCAAGAAGCAGGAGTGGTCCGACCATATCCGACCGAGTGGGACCTTGTTCCGTACCCTCATAAGTTCAAAGCTCCGACCTTACAGGCTTTCGATGGCAAAGGGTCACCGAACCAACACATCTACTACTTCAAGTCTCAGACAGGAAATGTAGTAGATAATGATGCCATCTTGGCACGTTTGTTCATCGGCACTCTAAAAGGGCTTGCCTTTGAATGATTCATGAAACTCCCAGAAGGCTCCATAAAAAATTGGGGTGATTTGAAAAAGCTCTTCCTGACACGTTACTTTGAAGACGACTCGAAAATTATAATGTCCACTCTCCTGGCAACAAAGCAGCGAAAGGGAGAGTCAAAATATTTGTGGAGAGATTTTGGAATATGACACTCTGATGTCCTCGCGGAATGACCCAGGCCACCCTGATAGAAATATACTGCCACAATCTACAAACTTCACTCCTAGCCCAGATAGGAGTTGCTGAAAGTCGCACCTGGAAGCAGTTGGTCCAGCAAGGTGAACAGGCTGAAGAAATTGTTGCCAGGGTTAGGGCGGAAGAAAACAAGCCCAGACCTAAAAAGTCGATAAGGCGTGCGCCAGAAATATCTTTTCAATCAAAAAGAAAGGATACATTGGCAACAGAGAAAAAAAATCCCCCATCAAACCTCAACTGGCCAGGGGAGGTGGTTCTTTAAGTCAGCCACGCGCCAACAAGCAGTACGCTTTCAAGGACGAACATGTCGATTCATTGTTCAATTTACTCAACAAGAGCAACAGATTGAAGCTTCCGAAGCTAGACGTCCTGAGGAAGTCGGCAAGTCCGACAATCCTAACTACTGCCTGTATCATAGGATGTTAGGGCACCCCATCAAGAGCTGTTATGTC
Source organism: Agave tequilana (assembly GCA_038442645.1). NCBI lineage: Eukaryota > Viridiplantae > Streptophyta > Magnoliopsida > Asparagales > Asparagaceae > Agave > Agave tequilana. The sequence goes on along the minus strand of JAVJIF010006614.1, from coordinate 260,273 downwards.
TTCAAAGATATTCTTCAAGCTCTGATCAATGTAGAAGTGCTAAAGCTCCATCCAGAGCAGAAGAAAGTTACAGCTAATATGACATCATTTCTTCAGTTTGGAAAACAGCCTCCAGCACCGTCCAGAGTTGTTCCCATCCCGAAAGGGGAACTAAGAATGATCAATACGGACCCACATCATCAACAGGAGAAAGGTGTTGTACCTATCCCTACACCTCAGGGAGAAATTATGTGGGTTCATCCCGACCTTGTAGATGACCAACAGTGGACTACTGTTACCAACAGAAAGTCCAAAGGCAAGGCAAAAGCTTCGTTCTGCAATGTGGTGTGCGCTTCTTCCTGGGAAGCAGAAACCGATGTTCCCTCACAACTGATTCGGAAGAGAAAACAATCGTCCTTGCCGCAGAGTTCAATAAATCGCTCGTGGCAGAAACTCGTTCTGGTCAGTCGTATTTAAAGAAGTACGACGAGATGGTGGCAAGCTCTCCTAAACCTACTGCAGAGCCAACCAAGCCCTCCGCTAAGCAACCTGTGGAGAAGCAGAAAGAGCTTCGATTTTCCAAGGCTCTCTCAAAGAACGTGGAAGGATCTCCAATACCTCACCGCTTTGACATCCTGGCCCAACTGGCCAATATCCCGGCCAGAATCACCTCTTACGAGCTCCTGAGACTATCAAAGTCAACAAGAGAATCTCTGAGGGAAGCCTTAGCTGATGCTGAGGTCTTCATGGCCCAGATCCCAGCTGGACCACAGGAGGAAGATGAAGAGGATTGCCTCCATGCCTTTAATGCCCCCTGCATCACCTTCACGCCAGATGACAAACAGGTCAAGGGGCAACATGATCAGCCCCTGTACTTCACAGGGTACATTGGATCATCTGAAGTGAGCCGCATTCAGGTAGATCCCAGATCCGCATTGAGCATCATGCCTCGCCGGGTCATGCAACACTTAGGAATCCCCACCCACCGATTGAGCGCCACTCAAACTACCATCTATGGTTTCAACGCCAATGATACGCGCTCAATGAGGAAGATCAAGCTCAAATGTCATATTGGGGATCTAAGATCTGAAGTGACATGCTATGTAATCGACACAGACACTTCGTACAATTTGCTGCTCGGGCGACTGTGGATTCATTGTAATTCCATCGTCCCCTCCGCTCTCCATCAAGTCATGAAGTACATCGACGGAAGTGGGAAATTCTGAACATTGATTGTCGAAAGGCATCCGTTCAAGGGAGTAGAGAACTATTTCACAGACTCTCTTCTATACCAGGATTCTCTGAAGATGAACGAAAATCCACAGCCAGAGGAGCCAGACTCTGGTAATGAAGCTGACACTGAGCCAAAGGAAGAAGAGTGCATGTGGGAATTAAATCCACTTGTAACAAGCATTAATAAGCTCGATGTTAATAATACCGCCGAAGATGTAGGCGAGTGGTATATTAATGAAGAGTTGAATTTGGCTCACTTTTTTGTGTTTGCTTCTGATTTAGTGCCATCAGATACTAGTACAGAGGTGGATAATGACCCCTGGTCGGCAATAGATGTTCTAACATCATTGCATGTACCAATGAAGTCATCCCTCAAACGTACCAAGATGTAGGTGATGCGCAAGAATTTTCATGGTCCAGCAAGACGCAGAGGCCAAAAACCAATTCTTTTCAGAGGAATTAAGTCCGAATTGATGTCTTGCGAAGACTCAGAAAGCGAGAACGAATTCCCCCAATTCTCTTATTATGAGCCAAATATACTCATAATGATGGAGAGCATGAGGTATGATCTAACAAATGGTCCTGGTTTGAACTTCGGCAAAGGAAGGACACTACTTCGATCTTTCGTTCCGAAAGGGAAGAACCGAACTCGCAGGGGGTTGGGCTATGTTTTAACTCCGATCCCATCAGCCTTTGAGTCTGAAGAGTTCTTACACCATAATTATTCATCGGGCACGCATCGTGGGAGTCGGATGTTAGTGTCGGCAACGTCTTCAGAGAACTTTTAGTAAACATGGTTTCAACAAGCCACCTGGAAGACGGAGATGAAGAAATAATCCAGTCAGATACAGAGCCTTGGACCAAACACCTAAACACTCTCTGGGATATTCGCTTTGAACAACGTGAACTACCCACGGAAGATATAAGGTCACACAGATTAATCTGGGAGATGAGGCTAATCCTAAGCCCATCTTTATAAGCGAAGGCCTATCACCCTCCGAAAAAGAAAATTTAATATCTCTTCTGCTGGAATATATAGATGTTTTCGCTTGGAATTATGAGGACATGCCTGAGCTTGATCCTCGAGTGGCTATGCATCGCCTCAATATTAATTCGGACGCGAAACCAGTCAAACAGCAACAGTGACGGTTCCGTCCAGAAATAATGGAAGCAATCCAGTCGGAAGTCAAAAAGCTTATAGACTCTGGCTTCATTAGGGAGGAGCAACACCCTGATTGGGTAGCCAATAATATCGTCCCCGTTACCAAGAAAAACCGGAAGATCTGAATTTGCATCGATTTTCGCGATCTAAATGAGGCCTGTCCTAAAGACGAATTCCCTCTCCCAATCACGGATGTCATGATTGACAATACGTGTGGGTTTGAACGAATGTCCTTTATGGATGGATTCTCAGGGTACAATCAAATTAAAATGTACCCTTATGATGAAAAGCATACTTCTTTCAGGACACCACTGGGGGTATATTGCTATACTGTCATGCCCTTCGGACTGAAGAACGCGAGGGCAACATATCAGAGAGCTATGAATGCAATTTTCTACGAACACATGCGTAGATCAGTGGAATGCTACGTCGACGATATTGCAGTGAAAAGCCGCGCCAAGGGCGACCACATAGCGATCTGAAGACAGTTTTAGAAATCATGCAGGCACATCAGTTGAAGATGAATCCCGCCAAATCTTTCCTGGGGGTAGCCAGCGGTAAATTCCTAGGATTTATTGTGACACCCAAAGGAATCCACCTCGATCCAGAGAAAGTCCGTGCCATCCAAGAGATGCAACCTCTGAGGAATCTCAGGGAGCTTAGAGGATTGCAAGGGCGACTAGCGTACATCCGGAGGTTTATGTCAAATCTCTCCGGTTTTATGGGATGGTGCTTGCCAATAAGCGTTCGAGGAAATCAAACGATACCTCACGCAACCACCTGTCCTTAGAGCTCCGGTTTCAGGAAAACCTTTCCTGATATATGTTCGAGCGATGGATCATTCCTTAAGAGCTTTACTAGCCCAGAATAATGATCAGAGACATGAGCAAGCAATCTACTATTTGAGCAGAACCATGATCGGGGCCGAACATCGGTATAACCCGATCGAAAAGGAATGTTTGGCGTTGGTGTTTGCCGTCCAGAAAATGCGACACTACTTGGTGTGTCAAACTATAAATGTTATATCAAAAGTCAACCCTTTGAGGTTGCTCATGACAAAGCCATCGTCGCTAAATAGTCGACTGGCAAAATGGGCCATACTGCTCTCCCAATATGAGATGCGCTTTCTATCGCAAAAAGCCGTGAAGGGACAAGCGGTGGCAGATTTCCTGGCTGAACATCCAGATCCGAGAGCGACCGAACTTTACGAGGATCTCCCAGACGAGGTCGCTGAAGTTTGTCTGACTCAGACATCTTTCGAAGGACATGTGTGGCAACTCTTCTTCGATGGTGCATCGAGAACAGGTCCACAAAGGCATGTCATAGCAGGAGTAGGGGTAGTATTAGTCTCCCCACAGAATTACGTGATCCCTCGTGCATTCTCATTAACCGAGCCATGCTCCAACAATGTAGCGGAATATAATGTCCTCTTGATTGGAATGCAAATCGCCGATGAGATTGGCGCTAAAAATCTCGAAGCATACAGTGACTCTAAACTCATTGTCAATCAAGTTCGCAGGGAGTACGAAGTCAGACATGAAGACTTAGCACCCTATTACAACATAACTATTCATATGGCCGAGAGATTTAGAAACTTTTACATCGACCATGTACCTCGCCAGCAAAATGCGCACGCAGATGCACTGGCATCTCTCGCTGCCTCCTTAGCCCTTCCAGTTGGAGTAGTAGAGAAAATACTTTTCTACAGCCACGACTTATATTACCCAAGAGCCGCTTTTGAAGATTACCAAAAGCCGACAGGAGACTGTCAAGCCAAAGAAGCTTTAGAGACTTCAACAAGTCCAGAACCCAGGGATGGCGATTTCAGTACATCGACTATGCATTGTATGACATCTTTCCTGATGATCCCAAAGAGGCGGCTGTCATTAGAAGGAAAGCCCCAAATTCTACTATAATGCGATCACGCGAATACTGTATCGCCGATTGCATGATGGGATCCTCCTCCGCTGTTTGTCGCAAAAGGAGGCACATGAAGTACTTAAAGAAGCGCATTATGGCATGTGTGGAGCTCATCAGCCTGGTCCGAAGCATGGTGATCAACTCCGAAGACTGGGATATTATTGGCCTAAGATGATCCCTGACGCCATCACTTACGCTAAACGATGTCACGCCTGTTAGGTCCACGGTGACTTCATCCATCAAGCACTATGATATCTTCGCTCTACAACCTCAACCTGGCCATTTGAGGTGTGGGGAATGGACGTGGTGGCCCTATCAGCCTACCTTCATCCAAAGGACATCGGTTCATTTTAGCTATAACTGACTATTTCTCTAAATGGGCTGAAACTATTCCTTTGAGGGAGGTAAAAACATCTGACGTGATCAAATTTGTTAAACATCACGTTATTTACCGCTTTGGTGTACCACGACGGATTATGCATGATAATGGGCCCCAGTTCGTCAGCCAGGCTTTTCAGAGGTTCTGTAACAAGTTCAGAATCCAGAATGTGTCCTCAACGGCATACTATTCAGCCGCTAACGGCATCGCAGAAGTTTTCAATAAGACTATTGAAAAACTTCTCAAGAAATTCGTCTCGAAAAACTAACGTGACTGGGGCGACAAGTTAGGTGAATGCTTAAGGGCCTATCGCACGACGGTTCGAACCCCGACGAAGGCTACACCTTTCTCCTTGGTATATGGGTGTGAAGCTGTACTCTGATGAGAAATACAAATCCCATCTCTAAGCGTCGCCTTGACAGCAGAGATGATAAATGATGAGAAGCATCGACTGCGCCTCCAAGAGCTGGAGACTTTGGACGATAAACGCTTGCAAGCTCAACAGCAAATCGAGCTCTATCAAGCTCGAATTACCAGAGCCTTCAACAACAAAGTCAAGGAGCGAACTTTCAAGAAAGGCGACCTTGTCTTAGCTGTTAGAAGACCTATGGTGATGACACATACGAGCCCAAATGGGAAGGACCATTTGTAGTAGAGTCTGTCTACTCAAATGGAGCATATTGCCTCATAACCTCAGACGGTGATACGCTCATGATGTCAATCAACGGTAAATTCTTGAAGAAATACTATCCTTGATAGCACTCTTCTCCTGATCAGGTTAATACTACACCTCTAATCGAAACTCCAGATCCCACATGAACGCCAAAAAAAAGCTTCTCTTCCTCCACTGGATCACATCACGGTCAATCAGCGTCAAGCTAATCAAGCGCTGGTTACATCATGATACATGATGTAAATTTGAAGAAGAAACAAAATGCAAAACTTCAGTTTTAGTTTAATTACTCTTCTACTGACATCCGACGCCTCCGACGGCTAAGGAAAGAGGAAAATGTTGGCTTTTAAGTCCAACATAAGTTTTTGACAACTTATCATGCTGAGGGGAATAGCATGGCTAGCCCAACTCGAACGGTAGTGGTAAAGGTACACCAAATTCGTTGATAACTGAGGGTTTGCTAAAAATCTTAAGGGACTTGGTCCCCTCCTCTCCTCTAAAATCTCTCACCAATTCTCACCCATAGAATGGTAGGGCCACAAAAATACCTGTGTTCATCTCCCTAATGAAATGAACTGGGATTTGTCAGGTTAATATTAAACCTCTGACAAATCAGATTTTCCAATCCCCAGTGGATTCAGTCAAGTTAATATTAAACCTCTGACAACAAAACTCATTAGAAATCCTCGCTGTTATGTTAATACTACACCTCTAACAACAAATCTCTCACGTCTCAGGAAATCAACGATTATCACGTTAATATTAAACCTTTGACAGTTAATTTTACTTTCCACCCAAAATCATGGTTCACAGTCGCGGTCTCGGCCGCCGACTCGGCGGGCACTGAGACGGATCGGTCTCGGTGACTCGGATCGGTATCGGGCGATACGCGCAAAACGCTACATAGAAAGCTAAAAAATTCTGAAAAAATCATGATAAATCTTAAAAAAATGTAGACATCCATATTCATGTATCACATGTCCAAAATATATCACCTAGCACACTAAACATAAAGCGAAAGTATAAATACACGCGTCGTTGGTAGAAGTATATCAAAATACATGCACAATATAATAAATTGAACAAACTACATTCATAAATACATGCTAATGTAGTTACTTCCACATTGAATTGCGATGAGGCACAAAATTATCATCATAATGCCGAATCGACCGAGTCAATTCCGATTCTCGGCCTAGTCAGTCTCCTCTAAGTTGAGTCGATCGACTCGTGACTCGGACTCGTCTCGGAGTGGGCCGAGACGGATACGACTCGGCCTACTCGTCTCCGACTCGGCCGAGTCTTTGAACCATACCCAAAATTCCCTACCAATTCTCTTCTATAGAGTGGTAGGTCCACAAATACAATTATTGCTATGTTAACACTACACCTCTGACAATGAAAAATTTCAATACTCCCCAACGAGTACAAACCTCACTTGTCTCTCTTTTACATGGAGTCACAAGTCCTCAAAATTGCTCCTATCGCAAACCAATTCTTGTCAAGTAAAAATTACACCTTTGACATTCTAAATTTCACTTGTCAATTCTCATCAATAGAATGACAAGTCTTCAAAATTGCTCCTATCACAAATCAATTCTTGTCAAGTTAATATTATACCTCTGACAAATTATTGTTAAGTTTAACACCACACCTCTAATAGTGATTAAGTTGCTGCCAAGTTCAATATTAAACCTCTGACAGTCACTTTCCCTCAGGCTTCCATATCGAAGCTGAGATGAGCGATGTTAAGTTTAACATCACACCTCTAGCGTCCAGTTCATTACTAAGTTCAACAATACCTTTGACAATGACTTTCCCTCGAACTTCCCCATCGAAGTTGAGATCAATGTTCAAAATAACGATAACGTAACGATAACGTTTTTCTTTTGTTATGTTAAGATAGTTTATAACGTAACGCATAATGTAGGTTACGTGATTTAATATTTATTTAATAAAATAAATATATATAGTATATTTAAGAATTTTAATAAATAAAAAATAATTTTAAAAAAGCTAAAAAAATCAAAACAAATATATAACATATTTATCAAGTCTCACAACAAATTTTAGGAAGTATAGCAATAATTTTTAACATTCACAAGTTATAACAAGTTCACAAACATAACAAATTTCAAAAGAAGTTCGCAAATATAAGTCAGTCATACAAAACATAGTCATAATATCCTGGAATAATATTATGCCCTAATCTCATCTATGATGACTAAATCATTCTCCTCTAAGATGTACTCAGCATCCTCCGGATCGATATCGTCCCTGGTCTTATCCACATCATCAATGACAGGTCCTTTCCCTTTGTCCATGGAAGAACAACTATCTACCTTTTGTCTCTTTTATCTAGACTCACTATCAACCGCAATGCTAGTGCCTTCATTACCAAGTGCAATGACATCTAGAAAATCTCTGTCCTCGTCTTCCCTTGCCTCATCTTCTTCCCTTCATCTAGCCATGCAATATCATCCATAAGACAAGGCTCTTCAGTCTCTACAAGCCACTCATCATCGCTAGTAGGCTCCTCTATCAAAATCGGATCAATATGCAATTGCCTCCTACGAATATTCCTCTCTTGAAGCTTGATGTTATACATAACATAAACGAGGGATTGCAGACGTAATTGCTCCAAGCGGCATTTTTCTTTGAATGTACCTTCAACAAACAAATTTATTTATTAAAATTAAGTCATTGCTTATTTATTATAAAGAAAGTTATAACTTATAAGTTATAGGTTTTAACTTTTCTTACTTGCTCAAAAGTGCTCCAGTTGGGTTCACATCCGGAAGCACTAGTAGTAAGAGATAGAATTCGAACTGCGAACTTTTGAAGTGTAGGAACTTCATCTCTCAATCTCTCCCACCAAGCAGCTAAAAGAATAAGCGTTAGACATCGCATGACTAAACAAAGAATCAAAGATATTCACTAAATTATACCTGGACTACGAGCGTTCAAGGTCATTTGAGCTAACTGGCTTCCAAATTCTCCAAGCTTCTGTTTATAATTATCTAACTCCACATCAGCCTGTGCATACTCACGAATGTCAGGGATCATGCGCTGCATGCACTCACGAAGGCCTCTTCTTACCTCAGCATCATTGCTAAAATTCTCGCTATAGAAACATCTTGGGTTTAGGAAGTACGCTACCGCATGAAGAGGTCTATGCAACATACCTGTCCACCTCTGGTCAATCATATTCCAGTAAGGCATGTACTCCTCTTACTGCCACCACACGCATTCCGTATCTTCTCCTTTGCAGTATCAAGCATATCATAAAGAAAAGGCATAGATGGCCTCACATTCGAATCCACCTCTCGTAGAACATATACGAGTGGAAGTGTGGTGCTAAAGCAAAATAGAACTTTGGCCCAAAAACTTCTAGTAGAAATCACTGCTCTCTTTACTTTCACTCCATTTGGTTTTTTTGCCCAAGTGCTCCTATTGAATTCTTCGGATGCAAACATCTTTCTCATAGGTTGTCTTAATTGGTACAATCTTTGTAGAGTTAAGAAGGAAGTAGCAAATCGTGTAATGGCCGGTCTTAGGAGTTCCTTCCCTTTTGTGTGTGCCCGAAACAAATTAAGAATCCAACCATGATTGTATATGAATTGGGTTATACCCTTTGCCATCTCAAGAGTCTCCGCGTGAATTTTCATCTTGCCTATGTCTTCAAGCATCAAGTCAAGGCAATGGGCAGCGCAAGGAGTCCAATAAAGACATTTTCTTGTGTCCATAAGTCTTGCACCGGCATTCATATAAGATGCATGATTGTCGGTAATCACTTGAAGAACATGCTCCTCACCAATCTCCTCCACCACCTTATCAAGTTGCTCCCACAAGAAAGCTCCAGTCTTGATCGATTCTGACGCATCAATGGACTTATAAAAAAAAGTCCCCTCAGGTGAATTCACAAGAAAGTTTATCAAACTCCTACTCTTCCTATCTGTCCATCCATCCGACATCACCGTGCATTCATATTGCTTCCAAGCCGCCATGTGCGTCGCTTTGGTCTTATCTATATCCTCTACCTCAGCTTTAAGTACCCGTGTACTTATTTCATAAGAGGATGGTTGCTTCAAGCCTATCCCAAATGATCCGACCTCTTCTATCATCTCCTTCCAATAAGGAGTTTGAATGATATTAAATGGAAGCCCAAGTGCATATATGCATCTCCCAATTTTTCGTACACATTTCTCTCTTGCCTCCTTATAAGAGCTCTCAAGTGTCGATTGGCGGGCTTCAAGATTGATAAATTTATTCATAGGCCCAAGAGTTCGGGGTTGGGAGTTGCTTCCGGCAGCGCTTTGCAATTCTTGGCTTACCACATCTTCCTGTGATTCTCCCATCCTCCCAATTTCACGGATTATTGACTCCTTTTCCACCTCCGTGACCAACAACATGTCTTTACAAGCTTGCTTCATATTGGACGGACTTGCGCACAAATTTTAACGCCTTTTTTAGTACCGGCCAAGTGATGTTTAAGCCTAGTGATTCCAGCAGTTATTTTATGCTTGCAAAATTTGCAATAAAACACATTCGGAGGATCACCGGCTATATGATCCGTAAATTCATGTGCGGGATCCAAACTTTTAGCCATGTTATTCAATCTACACAAATAAGAATGAATTATAACAATTAACTAACAAACATGATAATTGAAATTGAATTATAGCAATTAACAACTAATAAGCATGCCAATTTAGCAAAAAAAATATAACAAGCATGCTGCATTGAATTTTAAAGCATGATAATTAACTTGTATTATAGCAATTAACAACTCTCTCTTTCTCTCTCCCCTTAAAATCCCTCTGCGAGGCTGCGAACTCTCTCTCCCCTGCGAGGCTGCGATCTCAAGTCTCTCCCCTGTGAGGCTGTGATCTCTCTCTCCCCTGCGAGCTGTCCCCCTCCCCATCTCTCCCTGTCTCTCTGCTCTCTGGTTCTCTCTCCCCCAGCTCTCTCCCTCCCGATCTCTCTCTCTCTGCACTCCCTCCCGATCTGCGTTTGAGATACAGGGGTTGCCACAGTCAAGTCTAGAGGTCTTAAAAGAATTAGAATTCTTTAAATCAAGAACCTCAAACGCGAGCTTTATGTACAAGCTCGCGTTTCAAGATCCAAGTACAGAGTTTGTCACACTCGCGTTCAAAAGACTTGTGACTTAGAATTGAAAGTCAACCAGCGCGCGCTTCATCAAGAAGTCTGAAAGACACGACTACCGAACACGGGCGCATCAATCAGACTTCAAGAGGAAATCAAGAGATCGAATTTCTTCAGTGGTGATAAAAACAGAAACTCAGAGTGGGACTGAGTATTTCATGGCGACAAATGATTCCTACCCGAGAAAGAATTCTCTAGAAATTGAACTTTATTCATCAAGGAGCGACCGTAAAAGCACTTACGGCGATACTTTTTGATCTTAAAATCACTTGACAGTGAAAATCTTTGGAAAAGATTAAAGGAAAGCATGGAAGTTTTGAGTTCTTGCTGTTCATTGAAACACATCCCCTTGAAGGGAAGATAGACAAATCAAGATGAACAGTCTAAATAATGGACTGTTAAGGGGGTGAGGCCTATTTATAGGCAAGCCATAAGGCTTACAATTAATGGCATAAAAATCAAAGCCATCAACCTTAATTCCGCACAAACATCAAGTCCAATAAGGAGTTAATGTGTGGATTGCCGCTTCGGAAAACATCGAAGGACACAAGTCCCCAATCGTCAACGCCGACTTGGCATTAAAAGATCCAACAAGATCTTTAAGATGGGCTGCATGTAATGCTTAGGAAGCAGCGTCAGGCGCAGACTCAAAGGTTGTGTCCACAAGTCCGCGACCTTTCATAAACCCGAGAGCTGCGTTCCTTTCATTCCTACTGAAGAGTCTACAACCGCGTCTCTTGAAGTGGTCCAGAGCCGCGTCTCCTCAGCCCCCGTCTTCTCAGCGAGTGGGTCCACCTTCCACAACTATTCAGGGATTGCGTCTTGAGTTCACACCCATTCACAAGACTTGAAGGCTGCGTCCTGAACCTAAAGGCCATGCCTCCTTTATCAAAAACGCAAGTTCGCGCTTCAAGGTTGTGCCCTCTTAAGGGACCAGAGTCGCGTCTCTATTGAGTCAGAGCCGGGTCCCTACCAACCAGCTGAAGACCCGCGCGTCATTCTTGAGGGGCCTAAAATCGCGTCTCCACTGCAAATGAAAGCCGCGTCTCAATCATGAACTCAGTACAGCCTGAGTTTGCGCCCTCTCAAGGGACCTGAGTTGCGTCTCTATTGAGTCAGAGTCGCGTTCCCACCAACCAGCTGAGACCCGTGCATCATTATTGAGGAACCCAAAACCGCATCTCTCCTGCAAATGAGAGCCGCGTCTTGCTCAAGAACTCAGTGCAGCCTGAGTTTATTATTCATGGCCGTACCCTATCAAAATGACTAAGGACTGCGTTTCCACAAACAGTTAAGGAGTACGATTATGAAAACTGAGTTCATCCAAGCAGCAAAAGAGTCTGAAAGGATAAAGACGAGACAAATTTGAGAATTTTTATTATTTGACTCAAAACTGATAAAAGTAATACAAACATTCTTATTCGACAGATGGAGTGTTACAAAAAAATAGGACGATACGAAAAAGGAGAAGGGTAATAATCCTGCTTCGCCAAAGAACGAATTTGTTCCTGGAGGCGATGCATCTCGTGCTGATGTGCCCTTTCAGCTTCTACTAAAACTTAAACCCGCAACTCTTCCTCGGACAAAAATCTCTTCGTAGCCAGTTGCGCCTGAAGAGACTCCAACCTGGAGGAATGAGCAGTAAGGTTTTCTTGAACTCGCGTCTTGGCAGCCTCCAGCTCTTCCAGCCTTTTTCTAGCAACAGCAAGTTTTTGCTCATTGGCCTCAATCAAGGCTTGCGCCCTGGCAATAGTAATCTGAGCAGTGATGGTAACTTGCTCTGTACTCTGAATGACGATTTCAGATTCCTTTGAATCGCCAACCAGTCTTTGATAGTCAGCTTGGAAGTGCTGGAGATGGCAGACTTCTTCAGCCATTTGCTGCTCTATCTCCTTTCGCTCGTGTTCTTGAGCGGCGAGGAGCTTACTCAGCGTTGATCGAGCCTCACCATTGAGCCAACATTTTCTAGGGTCTTGAGCTCTTTCAGGTAGCTCTCCAGCTGTTCGACCAGCACCAGGCATGCCCTAGCCTGCGAAGGACTCCCAGTGTGACTGATGTTCTCGATCTGATTCTCGAGAAGCATCCGGGCAAACTCAAAGGAACTGCCCCCGAAAAGGACCAAGTCAATACAAGACCTCATGGAAGCAAAAAATTGCCACACCAATTGACGTGCTAGCTCTTCCATGATGTCATTAGCTAGAGATAACCCTGCTGATGTACTCTCGGACCCCCTTTCTATGACAGAACGAGAGACGGGAACCAGTTCAACTTGTGCAGGGGTGAGGCCGACAACAGACTCGTCAGACACTGAGGTCGTCGCCAATACCTCCGGGACAGTTATTGTTGTAGCAGCTTTCGCAGCAACGAAGCAACAACAAACTCCACGGCACTGGGCTCCCCGACCGAAGTTTGAACTGTGTTATCTTCTGCGTCAATGCTTGCCGCAGGATCCTCTACTTGAGCTACCCCAGTGCTCTCTACAAACCACAACATTAAATGTCAGTGGTAATGATAAAAGGGAGAGTATCCAACATGTTAGTATTCTCTTACCAAGTTGAGGATCTGAAGATGACAAATCCTTGGATAAGCCACTTGGGGATGAGGACTCCCTGACCTCGGCGGTTGCACCATCATGAAGCATCTTGGTATCAGGAGCTTCAAGGCCCTCCTGCTGGGTCAGCTCTTGGATCATCTTCTCAATATGAGAAGAAGTTGTGGCTTCACTACCGGCAGCCAGCCCTGTAGAAGAAAGTCAAAAGGAAATATTAGAACTCATTCCTAACTTGATCGGGAATCAGTTCAGGAGGACAAAGAAAATACCTTCAGTAGCGACGATCCTTGTTATCGGCGAAACCATCACAGGGACGTATCCCTGTATCTCTTCCTCCGAGATATGCGAGAATTTGCTTGTGTCAGGAAGAGTGGGTTCCTCACCAAAATCGACTTCTTTGCCAGAATAATATCCATGTTCTTCGGACGATGAAGACGACAGCTCAACACAAGAGGTTTCAGCGATTGAGGCTTTACCACTGAATACCCCGGTAGTAGGGCTGGGATCGATAACCCGCGAGATAGGCATCAATACACTGGGAGACCCAGGTTGTTGCACCTCCACCCTTCTCTCATGAACTGAAGAAGGTTCACGCTGAGTTGAGACTCCGGAATCTCAACGCCATCCCTCCCCACCAAGTCAACTTCAGGTCGCTCGACCTCTTCAGCTATGATGGCTTCATCCGCGAGCTTTCCCTCCTCTAGGATCACGGGACCCCTGCTGCGCAGACCGCGGGATCGAAGGACGGGGGCTTCTTCCTCTTCTTTCTCCCCCTGCTCCTCAACACCAGGAGGAACTACTTTGGGCATTGAAGCTTCAGCCTCCGATTCCCTCCTAGCCTTTTTCGGGATAGGCTCACCCTTGGACGCAGAGCCGCGGGAACGTTTGGCCACAGCCTGCCGACTCTTTTTAGCAGGTTGCCCCTTAAGTGCTACTGTCCTTGTCCCCATCTCTGCTTCCCCTCCTGTACCCTCTCGGCCCTGATACTTGTCCATACCTCGCACACGTTTGTTAGACTCCAACTTGGTTTCATAAGATGCCTTGATGCTCTTAATGCAAAAGGTATTTATTCCAAAATCAGGCATCCTACTAGCCAGGGAGTACAATGTGCAGAAACCGAGGCTGGTATGACAATTGGGCGTCTTGTGAGGCAGGCTGAAAACAGTTTTTGTCCCTCCAGCTGCACTGCAGTATCACACCCGGGCACCTTCAAATAAATTTTCGCCGAAGCAGAGGCCAGCGTTGGGGTTGCCGACATATAATTGATCATAGCCGAACTGCCGAGCAAAACGGCTTGGCACATAAGGCTCGATCGTACATGAATCTCTTTGTCGGAAGATCAGATATCCAGGCCGAATATTGATCAGCCACCAGAAGACCCCCGATGGCAGCCTGGTGAAGTCATCTGGTTCCGCAAGGTCGGCAAACTTATCCCCGTCGGACGCACCAGCAATCTCAAGGAAGCAATGGTCGAGCTGATAGTTCGAAATGTTCGGAATGGATTTCCGAACAAAGAACATATAGTAATGAGACCAACTCGAATTCTCCAGCTTCTGCACGAAGGGAACGAAACCTTCAGAGGAAGGCACCGCTGTCATCAGTGAAGGGCAGTGCATAACTTACCAGGCCATCAGGTACGTATATGGAAGTTCGATCCTGGAGTTAGGGGTCTTCACTCTCGGCCTTCCCTCTAAATCGACCATTGGCCTGCCCTCATAATCTACAATGGCCTCTACTTGGCACAGGCTTTTAACCAGAGCCTGTAATCCACTCTGAATTCTAGCTACCATCGCTGGAAGGAGAGCGATAAACTTCCTGTAGGCAAGTAAGACCGTCGGGTACACATCGACAACGATTACTTCATGCAGCAACATTGGCACCACACAACGCTTCAGCCATAGCATGAGAAAGCCCGCCAATAAAGCCCGGTTAGAAATGGGAACTCGGGCCTGGTGATGATAACTTTCAAAAACCGTATCAGGTCTGAAAGTGTCCTTGTTCGACTCAATGGTGTAAGAGCTTGTAGAAGTATTAATCCTCTCAGCAATTTCTTCGTCAGGGTAAGGAGCCAGACTAGTCACTGGGTTATCCTTTTCATTTATGCCGTTGAACAGATAGCTCGCTCAGGACATCTGCTTGACACCCCTGTTCCTCCAGGAGGATATCTGCTCGCAGATGTGGAAGTGGCACAACACTTTCAGTATGTTTCATACACCTGAGGGTCCTCTTTTCTCAAAAGGTGAAGCTCCTCAGAAGTCGGGACGTATTCTTCATAAGGGGCATCTCCTGTAACTAGCCCCGTGACTTCATATATCTTATGAAGAGCAAGCCCCATCTCTCCGGCTGGGATAAAAAAATGTGCCCGTCAAAGGATTATAATGTTCCAAGAAGCCATAAAATTGTGGGAACTCTGCGGGAGGCCATACTGTACGACCCTAACCGAATGGTATAATCCCACCTGTTGCAGCAGAGCCCCGAGCTCAACGAGAACAAATCCGACCATTCTACCCCACCATGATTTGTCGGTAGAATAGACCCATCTGAGCGGGCGAAAATCGACGAAAAAATCACACCTAACTTTCAAGAACTGATTGATGAAGGTGGCGGCAAGCTGAAGGGTTTCTCCTTTCGGATACTCAGGCCTGACTAACCCGGGAAATAAACTGAAGACATCTTTCCCATGGTCAGCAGGGTATGCTTCTTTGGCACTTAAACTGCCGAGAGACACGTCAGAGACAAACCGGGAAAGATCCCACTCTATCATACGATGAACGAACATATGTTGAAGATAGGACAAGGAATACATCCTCTCCATATTGGAAAGAAAGATCCTCCTGTCCCCTATCTGACAAAGCCACTTATAATCTCCGTCATGCAGAGTCCTATCATCCTCGTCAATGGCGTCACCAAAGAAGAAAGCAGGCTTCCTTAACGGAGTGCGGAAATCCGTCTCGAACAGCTCATCAGAGATAATCTCCCGAAGGGTCATCATACTGGCCTTGGAGATTCTCTCCTTTCGCTCCTTTGACTTACTAGTAGTCACAAGAGCAGTCTTTTGAAGCACGAAGGTCAGTTTACGATCAACGTCACCTACGTGCCCAAAGTGGCACTTCTTGGACAAGGGGTTGGAAGAGTATTGCACTGCAAAGAAGACAACACTTAGTCAAGAATCTGAAAGAAAATGGCTAGATTCTTGAAATTTAAATGCAGGAATGAATCCAGACGCGAAAATCAACAAATTCGCGTCTAGACTCAAAAATACGAGGCCTGCATGGAACTCGCATTTCAAAATCCATAACTTAGAAATTTTTCTAAGTGTCGGACTCATACGCGAGAATAGCTGAAACTTGCGCCTGATCTTAAAGACGCGAGAATCATAAGAAGTCTGCGTCTGAACCTGCCATACTTAGAAAAATTCTGAGTATTGAGCCCAAAACGTAGGGCTCAACGAGGCCCGCGTTCAACAAACAGATATAGACTCAAGATTGATGATGCAAAGACGCGGAGGTCGTCAAACTCGTGTCTTGCCTACCAATTCAAGAGCTGCGTCTGAAAATCAAACACGACCATGAGCCTCACGTTGGCGGTTCATATTCAACAAGAGACTTAAGAGTTAAGAGAACTCTTTAAGCCCCTTTAATGGCGGAAACCAGAACAGATGATTTTACTACCTGAAATGGGGCCTCCTCCGTGGAAGGACCGCCTATTTGAGTCTCAGAGGCAGCAACACTTGAGGACGAAGCAACATGCTTAGCTTTTTGTGCCATCACAATCGTGAAATCGGTGTTGAAGACGATGAAAATGGAAAAAGCTTTAAGCTTTTCTTAACCCTCGATAAAAAGCTCAGCGAAGAAGAAGAGTCTAATGATGACTCTTAAAAGACTGTTGTCTTTTATAGGCACAGTGATTTGCAGAGATACGTGGCTCATGTTTCGAGGCCTAATCCCCGCCCGACGCGTGGCATGCGTCTTAAATGAACGCGAATTTCGCGCGTCAAGGGAAGGATGTCCTCTCAACTCCGCCTGACACGTGGCAACGCGCCCAAAATGCGGGACTCACATTTAACAAAAAACGTGTCCCTCCAAAGGTCGCATCTCTTCAGCAAGACTAGAGCTGCGTCTAGTCAACAGGGTGAGAGTTACGTCTTCACTTTAAAAACCGCGTCCCTCTAAAAGTCGCGTCTCTTCAGTAAGACTAGAGCTGCGTCTAGTCAACAGGGTGAGAGCCGCGTCTTCACTTCAAAAACCGCGTCTCTCTAAAAGTCGCGTCTCTTCAGCAAGACTAGAGCTGCGTTTAGTCAACAGGGTGAGAGCTGCGTCTTCACTTCCAAGATTGCGTCCCTCCAGAGGCCGCGTTTCTTCAGTAAATTAATAGATGCGTCCCCACTCCGAGTGAGGATGGCGTCTCTAGAGCAACATGACCCCTGCGTCTACAAGACTTGCATTCAGTCTTTGCTTCTGCAATCAGCTCAACAGTATACTGGCACAAGCAAACGACTGTTTACCCCTGTTTCAACAGTACACCAACAACCAGCTCAGAGCACTGAGGAGGTCTGGACTGCGTATCTAGACACTCATCACGATCATCTCTGGTGGCTTCAAAGGGTTTTACAGTACACTCACGAAAATCACATTCTAGACAGGGTCAAGCCCAGGGCATCTCAAATGATTGTCAGTCCAATCATGAGAAGTATGAATTCAATCAGAGTCCAAAGTATTTCGAAATCCGTCCCAGTCAATCGCGGAATATCGAAAACTTTAAAGGGGGTTCTGTAGGCTGTCAAAAATCACTGAAGAGAAGTCATCAAAAAGCAGAGTCCAAACTCCAGACGCAAGGCTAATCATCGCCACTAGCTTAGCACCAAGACGCGAGAATTGAAACTCGCGTCTCAACATCACTGACTCAGACGCGTAGCATGAAAGCCGCATCTCAGTATCACTGCAGTACTAAGACGCAGAGCCCAAAGCTCGCATCTCACGTGAAGCTTGACGCAGAATTTGAAGCTTGCATTTCTCAAGCATTACCTCAATGGCAAAACGCGAGACCCAAAGCTCGCGTCTCGGTTATAACTGCCCTCATTACTGGGTCAATTACTGCCCACGTAATGAGGGAGTTAACCCCCATTATGGAGTATTTTTAGGGGACACTTTTACCCCCTGAAACCTCTATAAATAGCCCAGTTTGCTATGGAAGAGGGGTCAGAAAAATCTGGAGAAGAACTTCGGTTGTAAGCCGTAGAAAGACCAAGATCTCCAGCTAAAAGGAAAAGAGAGTTCAACTCTTCTAACAACTTGCTGCGTATAAGTTTGCTTTTGCCTACGGTCTCTTTGAGATTCTCGTCGGACAGAAGCTATGTTATTTCGTCCACCGTCCAAAGAAAAGATTCCCAAGAGGTCTTGATATTCACCCGGTCAATGGAAAACATGATTCACTTTCCATCGCCACATCAAGAACCCAACATTAAACAAAGGGGAGATTTAAGCTTAAATATTTTCCCTCTCTTGTAACCGTATTATTGATCTGTTGTAATTTTTTTTACAATCAAATAAAGAATTTACACGGCCCTTCAAATTTCCCACCAAACATTGACTAAGACTAAATTTTTTGACTATTCTAGACATTTTCACATTGTTCTCATGCTATGACATTGTATACAAAGTTCTTTAAAATTAAGTTTCTTGGTGGGTAGGTTTTCGTAGCGAAGCATTTTTGCTTGTTTATTGGACACAAATTGTTTGCTTGTTTGACCTGACATTCTATAGAATTTTAATAGTCTGTGATGACAAATTGATATGAACATCCAGCCAGATGCAAGAGCCGAAGAAGACAAAAGCGCGCCAGTCAGTTTGAGAAGAA
This sequence comes from Agave tequilana, assembly GCA_038442645.1. Classification (NCBI taxonomy): domain Eukaryota; kingdom Viridiplantae; phylum Streptophyta; class Magnoliopsida; order Asparagales; family Asparagaceae; genus Agave; species Agave tequilana. Next base: position 241,354 of record JAVJIF010006614.1, on the reverse strand, counting down.
TTTTGTTTAATTTTATATAATTATCCTCTTTCTTTATTTTTGGCTTTATTTTAGTTGTTTAGTACCACATCGATTATACCCGGATGTTGGAGTTTTGTAAGGTCTAGTTATTTGGAAGGAAGACTTGGATTAGAAATTTATTGTGATAAATGGTTTAATCTTAATTTTGTTTAGGACTTGGACTTGAATTCCTAATGATTCCCCTAATCTCTTCTCAGAAACCCTAACCTAGAATTCTTTCCTTCTCTCTCCTTTCCCAAGTCTGCCATCGGGCTCCTCTTTCTATCTCTCTGTTTTCCTCTTCTTTTCTCTCCCATAACTCCCAAACCCGTTAACGCTCACCACCGATTTCCCCTTCCTCCCTCGCAACTGCGTAACACCATCACTCCCCAAGTTCTACATATCCCTCCTCCCTCTCGTCACAACCTCGTCACCAAGGGAACCTGCCCTCTCCTGTTCGGTGCCAACAACAACAACCAACCTTTTCCCCTACCTCTCGCCTCCCTCTCGTTCTCTTTCACCACGCCGTTGTTGCAAGCCTTTTGCTTCTCCATACTCGGCCAAAAAACCTTGACGCCAGCCCTCGATTGCAATCACGCCACCGCCACCTCTCTCTGTCTTCGTGCTCAACCCTGAGCACAACCAACTTCTCGCCACCTCCCCAAGTCGACGTCCATTCTCGCTCTCGTGTTCTACCCGAGCGTCACCGCTCGACACTGAGCTACCGCCCGACCACCACTAATTGCGTCATCCTCCCGACTGACCTCCGACGACCCTCGCCTGTGCCTCACCTTCGTCAAAGAACCCAACCTTTGTGCTGCAGTTGAAGAAACAAGGAAGAAAGTGGGTTCCGGGCAGAAACCCAACCCGACCCGACCGATAACTTAAATTCAAATTGGGTTTAAGTTGTGGACCCTCGAACAGACTTGACCCTCTTGCTACAATAAATTGGATCCAAAATCAGAAACAAACCCGCTATTGTATTGGTTTCATTTTTTCGGGTCATAACTTCTACATCTGACGCCCGTTTCAGTTGATTTTCTAGGCGTTACAATCGGGACGATGAGATTTAATCACCGACAACCACTACAAGTCACTGAGATCTCTGTGATCCTCAGTAGGTAACTTTTCTTAACACGATCTCTTATTTGTGGTTTGCTAACTATTCTCTGTTATTTTAGCACTTTATCTGCTGCCATTATATAATTAGATTGTGTGATTCTGTCACTTTGTGTTTGTTGTTCATCTACATTGATTTTACAAACTTGTGCCATCGTAACTGAGTAATTGCGTTATTTTATTTTAGATTTAGAACGGTATTACTGTGACTTCGTCATTTTGTTAAAATCCATCTGTCTCAATATTAGTTTTAACTATTTTCTTACCCAAGATCGTATAGTTGGTGAAACGTAGTGAAGTTTTATTCTATCACTGATTTTTAATTTTCACATGCATCATCGTTTCACATCACAGATTGTCTTCGAAATTATGTTGGAAGCTACATGTTGGAGCTCCAAATCATTTTCTCCTACTTGGGGTTCTCTTGTTATGTTAATAATCTCTTAAGTGTGTAATTTAGTTGTTTTTCTTCTTCTGAGAATTAGGGGTTTGGATGTGAAACGAAGGATGAGATAGAATGAAATGATGTAAAATCTGTATTATCATATAGGCTTTTTTTAATTGTATAATACAATTGATGGGGACATCGAGTTGCTTTACTTAGTTTATTTTAGCTGGTTTATTAGTTGTTTAGTTTGGCTTGTTTTAGCTTTTTTTAGTCTCACATTGGTTTTAGTGGGAAATCTCTTGTAATGTAGGCCTATATAAGACCAAAACTATGAATATGAGAAATGCTTAATGTTGCATTTGTAGCTAGTGTGCTTTTGTGTGAGATGTCTTAAAGAGATTCCCAAACTCCTTTTTCTAGGTTGAGATTTTCTAATGTTCGTTCTCAATTATCCCTTTTTGTTGTTCATCCCTCATCAATAATCCTATATATATACATGGATCCGTAGGGTAGGGATTATCACGTTTCTCTTTCTTATTCGTGTTTTAAATGAGACCAGGCATGTTCGGACACCATTATGAACTTCAGACACAATGCCAACAAAGTCAAATGTAAATATCTTAAGCATCAAGGAATGAAAAGTCCAGGATTTCAGATTCATCTCGAGTATTATTAAGGTAGAATTGAGTTATCGAGTTTGTTGATTTCGGATTTTGGGCTAACATTATGTGGTTGATAGTGTTAGAATTTTGCCTTGTTTTCAAGAGGAGATGATGGTCCAAGAAGATCCAATTGAGTTGGAGAAGATGATGCTTAAAGCAGAAGAAGCAAACCAAGCATGTGCAGATTAGTCGACTTGTATAACGCACAAGACCAGTTGACTAGTAGTCGACTAGGGCAGATACAGAGGCAGAAACAGAGAGGAGGCATCATACCATAGTCAACTTATCAATTTTATAAGTTGACTAATGGAAGGGATTAGTCGACTAGTCATTTTGATAAGTCGACTAATCGAGGCATTTCCTGAGGTGGAATCGGTTTCCTTTTCAGGCTCTAGTTTCTTTTTGTGGTGGAGTACGAATATGGTTCAGTTTCTATTCAAAGAAGGTTTGTTTATAAAGATTGAAGGGTCTAGAATTCTTCTAGATCAAGGAGATCAACTCATAATAGGATTGATCAAGATTCTTCAAGCATCTAATGGCCAAAATTATCTCATAGGCCAAAATCGGAGTTGTATTGTAAATTCTTATAAATAAAGGTTGTAACCTAGGATTGTAAGACACAGAAAAAGTACAGAAAAAGGTGAACACCAAGAAATCAAGAAAGGAGCAATGTGAAGGTGCATAGAAAATGTGTACTTTTGTAATCTAGGTCTAGATTCGAGGGGAAGATGAATACTCTTGTTGCATCAAGAGGAAGGTTAGATCTTTTTGTATCAAGTTTATTAATAAAGCTGTCTCAAGTTCTCCCTCTGTGGACGTAGGCCAAGTTTGGGCCGAACCACGTTAAATCCTCGTGTATTTCTTATTACTCTTTTGTCTAGGTATTGCTAGTTTGCTTTACAACAATTTTCTTTTTGCAGATATCATTATATTGTCAAATTCCGCAAATGTCGATCCCGGGAGTAACAATTGGCAACATAGCGCTGATTTGTTACAACAATTGGTAGCAGAGCTAAAGGTCGATGAAGAGCGATATGTCAAAGATAGGAAGTTCTACGACAAAGTTCGAGGTCGAGAAATTCAATGACAAGAAACTTCGGTTTATGACAAAAGAGGGTGAAAACGTTGCTGGTGCAACCGAGCCTTCACAAGACCTTGCAGGGTAAGTCATCAAAACTACAGATACTTCAGATGAGTATTGGGAGGAGATGGATCTAAAAGCGGCAAGCATGATCCAACTATGTCTCGCAGATGACGTAATGTACAACATGATGGATAAAGAAACGGTTACACGATTGTGGTTAGAAACATTGTATAAGATGAAAAGCCTCTCCAACAAGCTGTATCTCAAGAAATAACTATATGAGCTACACATGAACGAAGGGACAACGGTTGTTGGAGCATTTAAACTTTTTTAAAAAGATCATCAGCGAGTTTCTAGTTGTTGATGTCAAGATCGACGAGTACGACAAGGTGTTGATACTTTTCAGTTCGCTTCCACAGTCATATTATCACATACCATCATGCTCTACGGTAAGAAAACTCTCATCTTGGAGGAGGTCACATCAACCCTCTTATCTAGGAAAAGGCCAAATCAAGAAGAGCAGAAAGATCAAGTTTGGTGGTCACGGAAAGGAAAGGAAGAGGAAAAGGAAAGAAATGTCCGGGCTCGTCAAAGGTGTGTCACTTTTGTCACAAGAAAAGTCATTGGAAGAATGACTGCAAGCATCGGTAAGAATGGTTGAAGAAGGAAGGGGCAAGCTTCGAGGCAGACGTAGCAAACTGTGTAGAGGACACCGAAATATTAATGGCTTCTTATGTTGAAAACAACACTTCTCAAGATAAAAGCTGGATCGGGTAGTACGGTTCATGTATGTTCCCAAAAAAAGCTGTTTAACTTCTTGGCTGCAAGGGAGGAAGGAATTATCAAGATGGTAGATGGCTCGTTTTGTGAGGACACTGGGACAATCAAGGTTACAGAAAGAGATGAGATAGTGCGTGCTCTGGAGGCGATTCAGTATGTCTCGGATGCACGGTACAATCTAATATTCATAGGGGTGCTCGACGAAGAAGGATGCTGGATCCAAGTGTAAGTAACAAGGCGTCGTCACAGTTAGCCAAGGAGACGGTAATCCTGAAAGGAGAGAAGTGTGAAGAGTTATACAAGCTAAAAGAAGGAAACTCAGTTCGAGGTGTAGTTTTAGGGATAAGCTTGGAAATGAGCTCATCGTGAGGTAGAGCTTCAAGAAAGACTGCAACAGGACGTGATCGTGTCAAAGTGTTTCGAAAAAGAGAAAAAGTGCATTCGGGTAAGGCCCGAGATAGCCCAAGCCAGGGCGGTGAAATAGCCAAAGGCCGGGGGGGGGGAGGCAAGAGTTAAAGGCTTCACAGTACGGTTAAAACTAAGAAAAGAATTAAGGTAGTAATCCAAAATCTCAAGGTGTTTCACTAAAGGCTTGAAAAGTAATCAAGGTGAAGGTTGCTAGGATTTTGCCTTATTTTCAAGAGGAGATGATGGTTCAAGAAGATCCAATCGAGTTAGAGAAGATAATGGCTTGAAGTAGAAGAAATAAACCAAGCAGGTGTGGATTATTCGACTTATAAAGTTTATAAGTTGACTAACGCATAAGCCCAGTCGACTAGTAGTCGACTAGGGCAGATAAAGAGGCATAAACAGAGAGGAAGCATCATACAGTGGTTGACTTATAAATTTTATAAATCGACTAATGAAAGGGATTAGTCGATTAATCATCATGATAAGTCGACTAACGTTTCCTGAAGTAGAATCAGTCTCCTCTTTCAGGCTCTGGTTTCCTTTTGTGGTGGAGTAAGTTTTTATTCAATGAAAGCTTGTTTCTAAAGATTAAAGGGTCTAAAATTCTTCTAGATCTAGGAGATCAACTCCTAATAGGATTAATCAAGATTTTTCAAGCATCCAATGATCAAAATCATCTCATAGTCCAAATAGGAGTTGTACTGTAAAATCCTATAAATAAGGGTTGTAACCCACCATTGTAAAACACATAAAAAGTACAAAAAAAGGTGGAGAACACCAAAAAGCCAAAAAAGAGAGAAGTAAGGTGAAAGTGCATAGAGAAAAAGATACTCTTGTAATTTAGGATTAGATTCGAGAGAAAGGTGAATACTCTTGTTGAATCAAGATTAAGGTTAGATCTTTTTGTATCAAGTTTATTAATAAAGCTCTCTCAAGTTCTCTTCCCGTGGACGTAGGCTAAGTTTGGGCCGAACCACGTTAAAACCTCGTGTTATTTCTTATTATTCTTTTGTCTAGGTATTGTTATTATGCTTTACAACAATATTTCTTTAGCAAGTATCATCATATTGCCAAGTTCCGCAAACGACGATCCCGGGAGTAACAATTGCCATCATAGTGCTGATTCGTTACAACAAATAGTCCAGTTTCCGGTGCTTGGATTGAGTGTCTACTCTTTCGGATCTATAGTTGTTGTTTTGAAACGTTCTCTCTCGTGTCTTGTCCACTCCTTTGTCACCTCTTTTTTTTCCTTTTATTTTCGGTCTTTTATTCTTTTTCTGATTCATTTCTTTCTGTTATTGATGATTGTCTATTTGAGGGGGGACGGTGGCTTGTAAAACTGGGATACAGCTTGGGTCTTAAGTTTGTTGGTTCTAGCTGAGTGTTTCTACTGGTATTTAGTTCGTGGCCTGTCTCATTTTCAACCTATAGATAGTGTTTGTTCCCTTTTTGGATACAAGGTTGTGAAGCATGATGAATACCTTAGGACTAGCAGTGGAACGAAATGGCTAGCTACAGTAATTGAAAAGTAGCAATTTGGGTTCCAATTTGTTGCAGTAGTTCCATTTCCATTTATCCACGAGTTAGCAAGGAGAGGGAGGGAGCGAGGCAAACAGACCACTAGTAGAGGAGAGGTCATTGGGGGATTTTTTTTTTTTTTTTGGGGTTGGGGGGGGGGGGGGGTTGATCCTTTTCTCATCTTGTTTCAATTTTCCGTTTTAGGTTTTCATTTGGGATGATAATTTGGGTTTCACATTTAAGGCATTGTATGCGCGCGCGCATTTTGGAGTTTGGTTGAGCATTCTCTGTTTTTTTTTTTTGTTGAGATATTCCATCGTTTTAATACAGTTTGATGCTTATGTTGACAATGCATCGTTGAATTGGTAGTAGTAGTTTTACCATCATTAACGTCTTCAACATTATATTTTAATATTTCAGTTAATTATTTATCTACAAGTGTATTCTGCATATTTTAAAATTTGAAGGATTGAATTAATTGTAATCATAACATGTGCTAATTAATAGTTCATTTCAAATATATATTTAGAGGTCATGTGACAGTCTCAACTCAGTTTATTTCACACCGTTTTATGAGTTGTTGCTGTATTAATTTGTGTAATTAGATTAGGGCCTTCCCCTTGCTTCGTTTTCACATATTGTCAGGGCTGTTTTAATCAGTTTGAGATGTTGGTTCATGTGATTGTCATGAATTTTGATAATTGCTACTTTTGGGGATGCTTATTTCTTGACTATTTGAGAACAGGGAATCCTTTTCTTTTAAGTTAGCCATCGTCTTCTTTTGGCGGTCGGAGGGTGGTTGCAATAGATGTGGAACTACTCTGGAGTATATTAGCTTGTTTTTCTTTTGAAACGATGAAAATTTCTTTTTTTTACCTTCAACGCACTTTCAGCTAAGTCGTAGGTTTGCTAGGCTTTTTTAATTTTATAAGGTTAGCATTTTAATATATGGAGGCTGGTTTATTCCTTTTTCTTGTTCTTTTACACTTTCATTTTGCAGATTGAGCCGATTCCAAGTGGAAATCTGCCTCCGGGATTTGATTCGAGTACATGCCGCAGTGTGTGAGTGTTGCTGGGGTGTTTTATTTTACTTTTTACTTTTTTTCCATCTTATGTGATCCGTTCTTGTGTCTAGTAATGTTTCTCACAATTCTTATAGGAAGTTAATCATTATGGTCATGTTTTGAGTAGGTGGAGTTAGCACCACTACTCATGGTACTCACCTATTTGTTTGTGTATTGTCTAAGGGAAACTGGTGGTCTTCTTTGCCTTTAATACATTAATTAATTTGGGCTTGTTTGTCGCATTCTTAATTTTGATCATACTTAAAATTTTAAACTCAAGTATGAATGCCTGCTTAACATGTTTTCAAAAAAATATTTTTCTTTGCTCTAGTTCTTTGTGTTGGTGCTAATTTTTCTCGCTTTCTATTTATTGTGGTCATTTAGGTATGTAGGCAACATCCATGTTCAAGTAACTGAAGCACTTCTTCAGGAGGTTTTCCAAAGTACTGGTCCTGTTGAAGGATGCAAGTTAATTAGGAAAGAGAAGGTTGGTTTTTTATTTGTACAAGTTTTACTTTGATTATGACTGCTACAGAACATGTTTTTCCTGGGAGGTAACTCCTACTGGACAATATCGATATTTTGCTTTTGCCATAAGGTATTGCATTTCTCAGATTTCACACTGAAATGTGTCTGGCAGTTCAAATATGTTGCATGTGTATTTGTTCAATGATATATTTTGATCTTTGGATACTCTTAATTATAAAATAATTCTTCATTCAATTTATTGTGATTTTGTTGCAAGCATCATTTTTAACATGCAATCATTTACTATCAAAAATTAAAAAACCCTATAAACTAAACCCATATTCATCTTCTTAACCTTCTCATTTCTAATCATAACCCAAATGCCTAACCCTAAACTAGCAAAACCCTAAGTTCAAATCAAATCCGAATTCATATCTCTGTCTCCTCCATCATTTAGTCCCCCAATAAGCTAACCTAAACCCTCATCAATGATTTGTTGACACTCGAAGTAAAACGTAGGTTCGATGATGGAGGATGGGAGAAAGGTTATGTTAGGTTAGAAGATGAAAGAAGAAAGAAAAAGGCTTTAATTAGAGATTTGTTTATGGAGTTGATGCGAAGGTTTTGGTTTTAATTAGGATTTTATTAGGTTTAGGTTAGGAGATTTGAAGGAAGAAAATGATGAAATGGGTATAAACCCAATCCATTTAAGAACAAGATATTCTGGGTGAAGCCCTTAACTACATGACATGTCACCCTAATTACTCGACTACATTAAAGGACAAAATGGTAATTTATTGCTTTCCTTTGACAACTTTGGTGTCCTCTAAGCTCAGCTCAGACTTCTTTTTTCTTTTTTCTCCCCTTTTTTTGGTTGCGGTCACTTTGATTGGGGTTGTTATTTATTAGCTTTGAAAATTGATGATGGTTGCCAACGGAGCACAGTTCAAGCGACAAGTCATTTTCTTCCATCGTAAGAAGTTGTGGGTTCAAATCTCCTCATGCGCAACGGCAGAGGAGATTTTGGAACTAAATTTGTAGAGATACTCTAAGGAGGCATATTATTACACGACTTAACTTCACAATGTACGAAGGTCATTAAACTCAACTAGTAGTTCGTGGAGACCTGAGAAGCATGGAACGAACACGGGACACTGGATATGGGTACAACACGGACACAGGATAAGGGTACAACACAGACACAGGTACGAGACATGGCACTTTCTTAAAGTAAGACACGTGGACACGACGACATGACAATAGAATATGTATATAAATAACAGTAAGGGCTCATAAATATACACGCAGTTATGTCTTTGTGTTGAAACAATCTGTATGCTCTGATGCTAATTGTTGTGAATTCGGGACACTCCCACGACCGGATCGACTGGGGCGGCGCAGTGAAAACTAACCACATGATTTATGAGGGTAACTAGAAGAAAAGAAGAAAAAGATACTGCTGAAGTATAGAAAGCCAACACATAATATAACGTGATCCACCGTTCAAACAGATCGTGTGTACGTCCACGGGAGAAAGGGGATAAATTTTATTAAAATTTGGGGGAGTACAATAAGAATTACTTACACCTCTCGCTGAGAAGATTAGAAACCGTTGATGGTCGTCAAGAACAGCGAACCCTTATGGCTATAAATTTTTCTCACGAATCTCTCACCTAAATGAATTACACCCTTAGGAATTACAAATTCATTAGATTATATTGAAAGCCACCCCAAGGAGTTATTTATAGACCATAAAACTCTCCTAGTCCTAAAAAAACTTCATCAATACGAACAGTTACTGCCTCAGAATAAAGGAAACACGAATTCAACTCGAATCTGGAAACAGATTCAGAAAACTGTCAGACCCGCCATTAGTCGATTAGGTCAGGGAATTAGTCAACTAATACCATGCATTAGTCGACTAGGCCCAAATACTAGTCGATTACTCTGATAAAATTCGAGAACCCTAACTTTCTGTTGGCCAATCTAGTCGACTATACAATATATAAGTCGACTAATTCATGTGATTAGTCGGCTATACCCAGTATTAGTCGACTAATACTGTGCACTTCTTGTGCATGTCTGTTCTTTGATCTCCGAAGTTTCGTCTACCTTCAAAGACGTATTCCAGTTACAATCCTAACAATCTCTCTCTTGACTTGCATATGTTCAAGTCCGAGAATAGCCACCATGCTCCATGTGCTCGCATCCACGCACAATTGAACAAAACTTGACCTCATCTTCATCTCACTCCCTCTTCTCCATAACCCCCTTATAGGGTTCACAACTTGATTAGGTTAAGTAAGTTCTGGCCCAATTTGAACTTTATCACCCAACGATCTCCTTGATCCATACAGGATTTATGAGAATGTGCTCTACCATAAGAGTAACGATCTGGAGTTTCTTGTTACGCGCCTAGTCCCATCTCTTCAGGGTACAACTGAACATCTGAGCTCGAAACCATCGTAGTCTCCGATTGTTCCATAACCGTCGCTTGAAGCCGAGGATAACTGTAATCTACTAACTGTAACTTCTGAATTTCGTAACGTTTATATATTGCCAACACGTTCGGCCTAGAACTTTACATGGGCCTCTTTGGAGACTTCCATAAGATCACCTTCAGAATTGAAACTGAACTTTTCCTCTTATAGGGCTCTAAGAGAGATGAGATTATACTTTGAATGAGAATATAACGAAGGCCTTGATGAGTAGTGATGCATCCATCAGGAGAATGAAATTGAATTGTTCCTTCGCCAATCACTTTGCTTGTAACAGAATTCTTTATGAAGACTTTCCCCTTGAACTGAAGTGTATGAGAAGAACATCTTCCTATTGGAACTGATGTGCTGGGAATGTCTATAGCCAATAATCCATCTATCTTTGTTACCAACTGATATGTCTGTAACAGATAGAACATTGTACTTATCTTCATCTTCTCTACTCAGTTCAGTGACTTTATCTGGTTGTTTCTTTTTTCGAAGCCAACAATCAGGTCTAATGTGCGCCTTCTCATGACAATAGTTGTACGCCAAATTCATGTCTTGAGTTAGCCGTGAAATTTCTATTATCACTCTTCTCTCTTGAATAATGAACTTGTCCGGAATCATCATGATGAGACTCACCCCTCAACTGGGTGTTAATTTTGTCCTCGTTGAGCAGATGTTCCTAGACCTCATTGACCTTGATTGTTGACTTGCCTTCATAGATGATAGCTTCCCTAAATCTTTTATATGAAGAAGGTAAATAACACAATAATAAAAGTGCTTGATCCTCATTTTCTATCTTAACTTCTATCTTATCTAGATCATTAATAATAGAGAAAAATTCTGCAATGTGAGACTTGATAGGTGTACCTTCATGCATGAGGAGAAGAAAGCAATGCTACTTTAGAATCAACCGATTCACCGACTTCTTCAGATAGTGGTTCTGAAGTGCTCCCAGTACGAGGATGTTGTTTTCTCTGTGAAAAACTCATCCAATACTTCGTTTGTCAAGCAAAGCTGACTAGACGTCAAGGCTTTCTCATCCAACTCCTGCCAAGCTTCTTCCTTCATGTCTTGGGGATTTTTCTCCCTCCTGAGTAGTGTTTTCTTTAACCCGCTCTGCGTAAAGATGGCATTCATCCTAATCTGTCACTTGCTGAAATTGGTGACACCATCGAACTTCTGAATATCGAACTTGATTGCAGACGTCTTTACATTGACCTTGTCTTGATACAATTGTTAGGAAAACATTCTGTATGCTTTGATATCAATTGTTGTGGATTCGGGACGCCCCCACGACCAGATCGACTGGGGCGGTCCAGCGAAATTAACTACAGGATCTACGAAGGCAACGAGAAGAAGAGAAGAAGATATTCCTGAAGTATAGAAAGCCAACACAAATAATATGGTTCCACCGATCAAACAGATCGTGTGTACGTCCACGGGAGAAGGGGAGAAACTTTATTAAACTTGAGGAAGTACAATAAGAATTACTTACACTTCTCGCTGAGAAGATTAGAAGTCATTTATGACCGCCAAGAATAGCGAACCTTTATGACTAAGTTTCTCTCACGAATCTCTCACCTAGATGAATTACACTATTAGGAATTACAAATTCATTGGATTACATTGAAGGCTACCCCAAGGGGTTATTTATGGATCATAGAACTCTTCTAGTCCTAAAAAAACTTCATCAATTCGAACAATAACCGCCTCGGAATAAAGAAAATCTGAATCCAACTCGAATCTGAAAACAGATCCAAAAAAGGAAATTGCCAGACCTGCCATTAGTCGACTAGGCCAGGGTATTAGTCGACTAATACCAAATACTAGTTGACTACTTTGACAAAATTCGAGAACCCCAACTCTTTGTTGGCCAACCTAGTCGACTATACAATGTATAAGTCAACTAATCCATGTGATTAATCGACTATACCCAGTATTAGTCAGCTAATACTGTGCACAACTTCTTGTGTACGTTCATTCTTTGATCTCCGAAGTTTCATCTACCTTCACGACGTATTCTAGTCACAATCCTAATACTTTGCACCCAAAAGTTCACACATATAGTTCAATGTGTTTAACTTCTTGTATTGAAATATATTTAAAGTTATCATCGTTTTATACTAGTCAATATTTTGATGGCATGTTTTGTTTCACTAAAGTACAGTCTTTGATATGTAGGCGAAAGTAAATAAATATCTCAAGTATGTAATGTAAAGAAAGAACTGTAATAGAAATGTAGATCATGCGTTCAAGAAGTGTCCAACAAGTGTTCTAAATTAAAAAAATTGCATATAATTGAAGATAAGTTCAAGAAGTGTCCAAGGAAGTATCGGTGTCCGACATAGGTGTCAGCGTGTTCGACATGGGTACGGCTTCATAATAGAAGTACCCATGCTACATAGGTGGATACTCATTCACAACATACAAAAGCTAAAGTGGCTAATAATGGTTTGTGGAGGCTGGTTCATGTTGTGATTCATGTATGTACACATAACAAATGTTCTTCTCTCTCGGTATGGGAGTTTCTTTACCCAACTATGATGGTTTCCCTTCTCCCATTATGGGGGGTTATTATACAAGCCTACTTCTCTAAGATTTTTTCTTTTTAGGTGATTATGTTCCTTACTGATCAAGTCAGGTAAACTAGTGAACTTCACCCTCTCTTTATTTTACTCTTAACACTCTTGAGTTGTTGCCTCTCTATTTATCTGATGTACTTTTGATGACAATGCTATATTCTATTCAATATTCTTTTACACTATGCTTCAACACTGATTTATGATTTATTCTGATTCCATATCTGATCATAATATATATTCTATTTAACAAACGATGTTTTCATGTACTATGCTTCACACACATTTATGCTTTCTGTCTATTCATTGTTATTAATATCAAATGACTTGCCTCATTGTTATCTTTATTGTTGCCTTTCTGTTTTGCAGTCATCCTATGGTTTTGTTGACTACTATGATCGCAGATCCGCTGCAATTGCTATTGTGACACTAAACGGGAGGCATTTGTAAGTGATATTTTATCTGTAGCCTATTGTTTGCCTTTCTCATCAACTTTCTAATCTTTGTTCATCTATATTCGAAAAAAAAATGGAAGTCATTTGCTAGTAGAATTTTATCTACCCATGTTTTCTAACTTGCTTATCAAACTCTTAATTTTCATGACTTTTTTTTACTTCTTGTGCATGCAAATTCGTAGGTTTGGGCAACCAATAAAAGTTAATTGGGCTTATGCCAGTGGGCAGAGGGAGGACACATCAGGTCGGATACTTTATTCCACTCCATATATTGTATACCATTTCTAGTTTATTCTTCATTTCATCATAAGTTGTGTTTATGCTTGGACATCGCTTCTATGTAGAACATTATAACATCTTTGTTGGGGATCTTAGCCCTGAAGTCACAGATGCCACATTGCACGCGTGCTTCTCTGTATATCCCAGCTGCTCGTAAGTTTCATATGCTATTCTTGCTTGTCATGTACATCACATGAATATTTGTTTGATAATTAATAATTAGCTTTGATCTGTATCTTCTGGTTAGAAGCTTCGTATAATTACCTTGGACATGTTCTTCATTGCCTTGTTACCCTTAGCTAATAGTTAATATATTAACTATCATTTCTTTTTACAGAGATGCTAGGGTTATGTGGGATCAAAAGACTGGGCGTTCTAGAGGGTTCGGCTTTGTTTCTTTCCGGAACCAACAGGTGTGGTACTTTTTGTTTGTCTACTTAATATTTTCAAATGCAACACCATGGTTCAAGTATTTTAGCTGTTTTATTTTTCATCTTTTTTATTTTTTTCAATTTTGCAGGATGCACAAAGTGCCATCAATGACCTGACTGGTATGCTGCATTTGTATGATAAATTTTATGACAGTTTATAGGTTTGGGGTCATGTTAAACACTTGACATTTATTCAGTGATTTTTGTCTATAGCTCTTTGACATAGATTTTGAAGTTCTCTACCATCTGTTTACACCATCTTTTTACTTGAAATAATTCTTGCAACATTGAGTAGTAATAAGGAAGAGAATCTTAGCTCCGCCAAATTTATCCCTATTTTTTAACATGTTGGAAACTTGAGTTTTATATTTACGATTATTTTCTGTTTCAGGCAAGTGGCTTGGCAGTCGTCAGATTCGATGCAACTGGGCAACAAAGGGGCTGGTACAAATGAGGGCACAAAACTCAGATTCAAAGAGTGTGGCAGACCTGACAAATGGATCAACAGGTGGGTGCTGCTGTGAATTGGTTGGGCAGTAGTTTAGATGTCTTGGTGTCTACCATGGCAGTATTGCTTAAAATTGCTCTAGTACAGTTTATTATGATATACTCTCTTTCATATCATAACAAGGCAGCATGTATAGCTAACAGCAGGCAGTTGGAAGAAACATGCTATTTACTAATGTCACAGATAAATAAACCAATTTCAATTTTCTTAGTTATCCGATCTACACTTCCTAGTCTTGTTGCACATGGTACTAGAAATTATTTTGTCAGCACTCAGTAGAAAGCTGAAGTTTAAAATATTTATTCCATCTAAGCCTTGTGTTTAAACTAAATGATTCCCAAACCACTTACCCATTTGTGCTTGGTGTTAAAGCTTTATCAAGTTTGTTGCTTATGGAGACCCCGGGAGACTAATCTCCAGCTTTTATACACTTTTGGGTACCTCTGACTTGAATTGGGGGAAATGGGAGTTAGCTTAATTCGGCAAGATCTTCAAGTAGAAATTATAAATACCATTCCCCCGATCTAGATGCCAGAGTAGCATGAGAAAATGTTTCGACATTTTTAATCATTATATTCCTATGCTAGCCAATGTCATTTTTCATATTAGCTCAAAAAACTCTTCATCAGTAAAGGTAGGGAATTTGTCCAAAATTTTCTCATTAGCTTGGAGTTATGTGATTTTGGCATGTTGTCATTTCCCTTTGAACTTTTTCATTAACTGTTGAGTTACCTGAGGATCTATCCTCATCTATGCTCACACATCACCTACCCGAGTTGTTTTCTATCTGGCATCCTTGGCTGTAATAAAGGCATATCCCCCTTTATTTGTAAGTCCGTATAATTTTTCACACATTTCTTCTTGAGCCATGCATAAATATGAGTATCTCCTTTAAAATACTCTTACCTGTATTTACTTTTAGGCACTTTATTAACACTTGAAAATATTGTATTTATAAGTATAAAACGGAATTCGTTTTCATAAGTTATCTATAACAATAAACATATGGTTTTATTGTAATTTTGTACCTACATCTTAAATTGAAATTGGAATTGAGAAAACAAGTTAATGAAACTCTACTTTTTCATGAAACCCATAGAAAGGAAGAAAGAAATATCGATTAATGTGTGGGTAATATTCTATTTGGCTTTTCTTGTGTAATGACATACTCTGTGTAATCTTATTCAACTCTTTTAGTTGGGAAGTATACCCTTCTGTTATCTTAATAAAGAAAATCTAGATTAGTTTGTTTGAGAGCCTCCGTTTTTCTTGTGTAATGGCCATTGAGCAGTTTGCTTATTTTTGGTTGTCTTCCTGCAAGGGTTTGTCTAGTTATGAATACCTTTAGCTATTGCTCTTCTGATTGAAAAGGTTGTATCAACGAGAATATTTTCTTGCAGAAGACAGTCGAGAGAATTCGAATGATGACGGGCCAGAGAATAATCCACAGTACAGAACTGTTTATGTGGGCAACCTTGCTCCCGAGGCAAGTGATAACCCCCAACACCCCCCCCCCCCCCCCCCCCCCCCCCCCCCCCCCCCCCCCCCCCCCCCCCCCCCCCCCCCCCCCCCCAACCAAAAAAAAAAAGAAAAAAAAACGTGCACACAAAAAAAAAAAGAAAAAAAAAAAAAACTCACTCTCCAATAAATGGGAGGGGGGAAAAAACACTGACACACGCAGCGTCTTCCCTCTTTTCTATAGTTTCAGTAGCTGTTATACTGAGCTTTTATATACTGCAGGTCACGCAAGTTGATCTCCACAGGCATTTCCATAATCTTGGCGTTGGAGCAATTGAAGAGGTTCGTATACAGCGGGATAAGGGATTTGGTTTTGTGAGATACAGTAACCATTCAGAAGCTGCCTTAGCTATTCAAATGGGAAATGCTCGTATACTGTGTGGAAAGCCAATAAAGGTATGCTTATTTATTTTCAGTAATCATTGTCTCTTGCTATGAATTTTTCAACTACAACAAGAGCACCTTGTATTATTAAATAGCTGGAATGATAGGGTTCATTAGAGAATTTAAGCATGTATATGCTACTGATTTTGATAGGGTGTGGGTTTTGGGGACAAGCATAGTTTGGGGTGTGGATTTTCTTGATTAATGCTTGTTTAATGAAGGCATGTGTTTAGGCATATTTATTTAGGTTCAATCTGGAAATCATAAGCTGGATCTCAAGTTTTGTGAACCAGTGTTCTGATACATTCTTTATTAATAGAAGTGGTTGGCGCTTGATTGTTGCTCGTCAATTTTGATCTTTTCTGTTTTTTCAGTTATTACCAATTCAGTGAAATCACTAGTTAGGGGATGTTACTTTAGATGCATGTCTTGGGAAATCTTGTGTTGAGACCCAAAGGGTTGTGAGGCAGAGCTCCTGGATACCCCTTTGTCACTAAAAAGTGGTTGGTGCTTGCTTGCTGCTTCCATGGCTATCACCTTTTTAATGTATTTTTAGGCACATAGGGTATACTAGGTCAGATTATGTTTTTTTCAGATCGTTATTGGCCTGAGTTGCAGTGCTTGGGTGTTAACAAGGATGTCTTGCGGGGGTCTGGCCAAACATCTTTGTAAACCACCCAGAGAGACGGGTACATCATTGCTGGGTGAACTTGAGGCTGATGTTTGCACATGCCACTTGGTGAAACACCTTTAAATTGCTTTGAGGAGATGACCATTTCAGTTGCTTGTGTGTGTTCATGTTGATATCCAGTTACCATTCTCAATTATTCTTTGCAGTTGCTAATGTCTGCATTATAGAGTGCTGAGATGACTCAATTTGATTAAGCAGTTTCCTGTAGTTTGTAACAGTAAATTCTGAAGCTGCTGAAAGAACAGGAAAAATTAATGTTTCTTTATTCCTTGCAGTGCTCTTGGGGCAGCAAGCCTACTCCACCTGGGACAAGCTCCACGCCACTTCCCCCTCCTGCTGCTGCTCCATATCCTGGACTCTTAACAACTGATCTCCTGGCCTATGAGCGCTCACTTGCCTTGAGCAGGATGGGTTCCAGCCAGGCCGCTCTGATG
The DNA here is from genome assembly GCA_038442645.1 of Agave tequilana. Taxonomy (NCBI): domain Eukaryota; kingdom Viridiplantae; phylum Streptophyta; class Magnoliopsida; order Asparagales; family Asparagaceae; genus Agave; species Agave tequilana. Next base: position 224,095 of record JAVJIF010006614.1, on the reverse strand, counting down.
CAGGCTCAAGGCCAGCATGCGTTCAGCCTCAAGCAAGCTGCCATGGGGATGGGTGCCGGAGGCAGTCAGGCCCTCTATGATGGCGGATTCCAAAACGCTGCTGCAGCTCAGCAGCTCATGTATTACTAGTGATTGGGATACATACCTCAACTTGTTTGCTCATTATGCCCTCTATATTTACATATCTATAGTTTGTGTTATTGTTCCCCAGCAGATGGTATTGATTGTGTGACATATACATGTAGTAAGATACGGACATCTATTAGAGAATAATTTATTTGGGGAACTATAAATTCTATGTTCAACTACATTTTGAGAGTCTTATTTGTAATTATGTATTCATGTTTAAGATCTGTATTATATCTGTGTGGTGAGGAACAAATTATTGACTGCTCACTACCTCATGTATGATAGTTCTTGTTTCTCTCTTGATTGTCTGATGGTTATAGGAACATGTAGCTCGACAATTCTGGTATGAGAGTAAAATGCAAGGATGGTGGTTTGAGATTTGAAGTTGAAAAGGTTTTGAAGTATTCGTCCTCTTTGAATCCATCATGATTGTGCCAAGGCCATGTGTTCTTATGTCTTCATTATATTTAGTTTTATGAGGATAGTCAGTGTCAGTATTCTGATTGTTAAACAGCGTTAATACGTTTGTGTTGTGGAAGTCATTTCCATCGACTAGAAATCCTTTCTGTTATAAAAATTCATTAGTTTTGCTGAATTATTTTGCTTTTGCTTTTGAGCTGCAAGTATAATAAATCTTCCCTTTCCCAACGATATTAGATAAGTTTTTAATGAAAGGTCTAGGTTTTGAGATTGTATGTTTTGAAAATCTGTATTGTGGGTACTGGGTTTGTGATGAACTGTAAAAATAGAACACGATACTGGGTCATTATAAACCGTCCCCTTAGGGTTTGTTTGGTTGTCATAATTAGCTATAATTTATAAGTCATAATTGATAAAGTCTTTTACAGTTGTAAATGAGTTACATGCATATAAGTTTTACGGTGTTTGGTTGGTAGTATAAAGTTGTAAGTGGGAAAGTGTAGTGTATATCACGGTGTTTGGTTGTTATAAAATGTGTAAGTCATAAGTGGAAAAGTTGACCACAAAATTAACTGTTTGTTGATTTAAAATTTTTAATATTGCAAATAAATACTAAAAATGTTAAATAATAAAAAAATTAATATTAATATAAAAAAATAATACAAATTTGCATGACCACAAAATTAACTGTAAGTGGGCTGTAAGTGAGTGATAATTGGGTTGCAAGTGAGTTGTAGTTGAGTTGCGTAAGCTTTTGACGAATTACGGTTCACACAAATGCTGTGTTGTAATTGGGTTGTAAGTCATTTACGAATTACAATCTTTTACGATTTTTACGTCCAAACAAACAACCCCTTAATGTTTAATGTGGGTGTTCTTCCGTTGCTCACTACTATTTATCAATTCTAGGCATCATTTTCTCCATTAATTTTGTTTTTTAAGGCCTTATTTTCTTTCTTCTAGATGGTATAATGTCCTTTGATACCTGTACAGGGGAGAAGATAAAAATTTGAGTTTTTTTTTGAGAACTCAATTTGGAGTTAGCCTGAAGAGAAGAGCAGTATAAGGCCCAAATTGATGTCATCAACAGACTTAGAAGGAGATTTCAGATGAATTTGGTGTCATACAAAAGTTGTAGGTAACTCGAAGGTCTCTACAGTGGTTTTTGAATCATCGAATTTCGACAAGAAATGAGAAATATATGATGGTTTGAAGTCATGCCTGTTTTTCACATCAGGGACAACGAATCAGGCCCGAATTCAAATTCGGTTTCAAGTTGAATTCTGATTTCGTTTGACTCAAATTCTGAGTATTTGGTCTCTTTTCTTTGGCTATAAATATGAGATTCTTTGTGATCAATTGAATCAAGGTGTAACCATAATTGGTGATTTGATTGGAGAGTTCTAGGGTTACTTCTCTATTTGGATCAATTTTTGATCAGTTGAATCTTCGGATCAATTTGTAATCTTGTAACTCAGTGGTTTGAATATGAGTTTCTCCTTTCTACTTCGAGGACGTAAGAAAGTTGTCGAACATTGTCAAATTGTTTGTTCTCGTTTTCTCTCTCTGGTTTGTATTCGTGCTAAATAATCTAATAAATTGTGGCATCACTTGCAAGCGTTTCATAATATAATCAACAAATTATAGGAATTCAAAGCGATGACTAAGAAGAAAAATTAAAATAAAAGTTCATTATAATTAAAAAAATTATATTCAATTTCTAAAATTCAAGATCTCTGAAAGGATAACCTACTAGTAACTTTGAAATATTTTGAAGCAAATACATAATCGAAGTTTGCTCTATAAATTATTCAAAAGAAATACTACTAATTTATATTTCATCACTCAGCACTATCTTGACATATTCAAATCTCATTTCAGGAGGAAACTCAAAAAGCATGTTGGTCTTCCTTGAATCTTTACCAATTATGACTGTAGTCTTTATCTTCTCTGTAGTAGTTAAATCTTCTGTTTGCATCACTTCTTTAGAGATTATATTTCTCTTTCAGTATTATCAGCTTTGTGCTGAAAACATCTCACAAGTTTTGCTATATTACTTCCAGCCTCTCAAAAGAATTACTAAGTTTTGTGAATGTTTCACCAAAGTTTTTTTTTTTGAGAAAATGACTCTTCAGATCCATCACCTGATCTATGGTTTGAGTTCGAGAGAAGAGGAAGATACTCTTACGCTTCTTTGTTGAAAGTAGATTCCTGATTCGAGAGAGAGAAAGAGAGAGACGCGGAAGAATAAGAAGAAAAAAACGTGAGATACAATTAAGAAAAGAAAATAATGAAAAAAAATACCCGATGAGTAGGAATTATAAATACCCACCTATTAAGATAGGAATTAAATTCTTATAAATTAGTGTAATTTAATGCCCTCGGGAATTCTATATTCTCGACTAATAATTATTATGCCAACGCGGGAATTTTAAGTAGGAATTTTAAATTCCAGATGGAATTCCCGCATACCAAACGCATTATACTATTCTAGAGAGAAAATATCAAAAATAAGAAGCATAACTGAAATAAATGCCTTCTATTTTTTGACTTTATCCCTACAAAAATCATGTATTTGCTGATTACCTAACTTTCTAATTCAGGTAATTGGATGGTTTGGAAAGAAAAGAAAGAAAAGAAAAGAAAAGAAAAAACTCGAAAGACACGTTTGGATAACAAAATAAAAAAATGTTTGACTTTGTATTGATTTTGGAAAAAAATAATTAATGATAATTTTTTAGCTGAGTGTTTGGATAGATAATAAAAGTATAAACATTAGATAAAGTCATGTTTTTGATTTTTAAATTTTCAATTCGAATATAAAAATTTCAAAATTTTCATGATTATCATGTAAAGATACATGATTGTATTTCCTATCTTGATTTGATAAAATTTTAAATCAAACAATGACTAAACATTTAAATTCTTTAAATTCTTGATTTTATAACACCCAATGTATAAAAGAACTGTTTTTTTTAATTAAATTACCCAACCGCACCATAAACCTTAAATGGTTAAGTATACCAAGTAATTTTCTCTTGGTTACAAATATCACAATCTAAACTTTATTATTTTCCTGAAAAAGAAAATTAAAACTTTGTTATTACTTTTTGTTCAATCTGAAACGTTGTATGTCAATAAAAAATAAAGATGTTCAATCTTTAGAAAAAGGAAAATCTTTAGAGAAAGGAAAAGGCATAAATGCCCATCACTTCGAAAAAAGCGGGCTGCTAGTATATATAGGACTGTCACATGATCACAATCCTCAAATAAATGTCCTATTTTTAGGTCTTTATTAGGATTGCATCTATGATCACAGTCCTAAAAAAATATCATGTTTCTGAGTTTTTAAAGTACTGTTACCACAATCGTAGTTCTCATGGTCATCCTCACAAAAATATCATATTTCTAAGTTTGTATAGGACTACGATCATGATCCCGCTCTTCTTTATTAGGACTGTGATCATGATCGCAGTCCTCACAAAATATCTTATTTTTCAGTCTTTATTAGGACTGCGACTATGATTAGGATTCTCACAAAAACACAAATTTCAGCCTATATTGAGATCGTGACAATGATCACAGTCTCGCAAAATACTCTAATTTTTAAGTAATAAAAGGATAGTCGTAGTCTTCTAATAAAAGACTTCGATCATGGTTGAAGTCCTTACAGAGGACTGCGATCATGAGTCGCCGTCCTAATATCAGCATCGCAATCATCAGCAGACCTCATTCACTGATATCGATTGATCCCAATGCTTTCTAGATTTAAATACTACATTAATCACAAACACAAATAAAATTCATCATGAGCACGTACAAACGAGATCTGTAAAAAGTCGATCCAAAAATTTTGGTCTAGGGGCTCTGTCCCCTAAGACCCTGGGAGGGGACTTCCCGCCCCTTTCAACCCCCACGCAACTTGATCACGCAGATTGATTCGCGAATTACTGTGTCAGGGTCAGGATTGAGGGGAAAACAATATCAGGGGCGATGAGAAAGAGTAAAAGAGAAAATAAAAATATATAAAGAAGTGGTGGTTGGGAGGATTAATTTACGCTGAAGTGGATGAGACTGTAGCGAAAAATAGGCGGGTGAGTTTTTTTTCCTAATTATAAAGGAAAGTATTTGGCTGTAGCGAATTTTTCCTACACACACATTCTCTATATATGAGGAATATGTAAATCAGCTGACAGAGGAGGTAACTCTGTCGTATATCGCACTCAAAAATCATATTTCTTGAATTTTTTCCCACAATCCTACAGCCTATTATCATTTTCATATTTTAAGATGTATAAATATAAAAAATCAAGTGATTTTAAGTTCGTTTACTCATTGATCTAATCGTTCTATTTTATTCTACTGTTAAAAATCTGTTAATATTTGAACCCAAAGAAAATAGAGTAAATAAACTTCAAATCACGTGATTTTTTATATGTTAGAACATTAAGATGATAATGTGTGGTCGCATCTTGAAAATTCAATCGAAAATTTGAGTTTTGAGTGCGACATAGAATGAAGTTGCCTCCTGTGTCAGCTGATTTTTATTTCTCTCTCTATCTCTCTCCCCCCTCCCTCCCCTATATATATATATATATATATATATATATATATATATATATTTTCAGTTGATCCCCTAAGAACGGTTTTCATGGATTTCTGTGAGAACTTTCATGTGGGCTGTTAGATTTGATAAAAATCTGATTTTATTTGATTTGATCTATTAGATCTGACGACCCACATGAAATTCTCATAGAAATCCGTGAGAACAGTGTTATATATATATATATATATATATATATATATATATATATATATATATATATATATATATATATATAAGTCGAATTTGAGATCTACTGCTCTCTTATGTTTTCCATTAGATTTGCCAATATAAAACTATACTTTTTTATTTAAAAAAATATTAACCTTGTTTAAAATATAAATATAATATAAATACATTAGACTTGTGCCCATAAAAGTACACCGTCTAGATAATAACTATACTAAATTTTATTATAAAAATAACCAAAGTTATTAATTTTACACTTTCTAATGTAGTAAAAACCCTTCTACTTGAAAATTATCCAATTTTAACTTTTTTTTTCTTTTCTTTTAATAAGGAATCACATGTATTCAAGTGTAACACCCAATTTTTAATTATTCTTGATTATTAAAATTTTGTATGTGTGTGTATATATTTGTCTATTAAAAAATTTCTTTTATCATATAATTAATGAGAAATTAATTAAACAATTTCTGTTAAACCCTAACTCATATCCTTTCCCTCTTGGTGGCCGACGACGAGATCTGGGTGGTCGGCAAGTGACCGACGGGGGGACGGAGGTCGGCGATGGCCGGGGAGGCCTGGCGCAAGCGTGCACCCAGGCAGGCGCTTAGCACTCTAGGCGTGCTCAGGCGTGGCCACGAGTGCGGTGGCCATGGACATCGTCACGGGCATGCAAGGCACAGGCGCAGGCGCGAGTGCGCAGGCAAGCTCGGGCTGTTTTGGCGATTTCTCAGCCATTCGATGTTCGATTCGCGCGATTCTTGAACCGTTGCATTCATGAAGACGAGAGCTATCTTTTCATGCCCAACACAGGTGGTGGCATACTGAAGGGAGGCCGGCCAAGACTCAAATGTGCGGGAGTTCATCGGCGACGAGCGGTGCACATGGCAGAGAAAATTTACTGGATATTATTAAGTAATAAGGTGAATTCAGTCATTACTTAATTGGAATTCAATAAGAATAATTATAGAATGGGTTTTGATGTGCATTCTTGAATAGGAATATTTGAGTGTGAATAGGAGTACTCGGGGGTTGGACAGTCGATCGAGTTGGTGATTGTCGGAATCGGTGAATATCATATCTCTGAATATTAGAATTCATGTGAAATGATTTGAGTACATAATTAAGTGGTATTGATTATTAACCAGTAATATTATAACGTATGTCACAATTTGATATATTCATGCATGTGTATGTGTGATGATTGTTACAACCATAATATATGCTGAACTAGTAGTATTGATGGGGTTATATCATAAACCCTAATCTAAAAACTGTTTGTGGATATTAAATCGAAAAATTGAATACCTATATTGATAACTAAAATCGCTCTTCAAGCAAGTGGCTATATAAGTAATTTAGTATTGCGTCTTTCTAATGAATTGATCCTCACCATGTGTATGCACTAAAAATTATATGAATTTGATTGTGTGCAATATATCGGTATGTATATAAATATGTAGGTGGATTTGATAATCAGGAATTTGTTATGATAATTATAACTTGATTAATACAAATGTGATTAAATATTGATTATTTACCTGATAAATTGAACTGTATATATGAAATTGAGAATACATGAATATGATAGTGTGTAACACAGTAGTATGCATGTATATGAATGATACCATAAGAACTCTCGAACAATTATCCGATAAATGAGTAAACTCATGACAAATACCAGTTGTGATTTGTGTTTTATTTTATAAATATGAATGTGTATATAATATTTGTGTATGCATGTTGTGTGTATTTGCATTCATGCATGGAGGAAGGGACCGGTTGATGTCGATGAGGAAGAAGAGAATGTTTCCTGTTTTGTATTCATACATATGGAGGAGGGGGTCGTGTAAGATCTGGTAGGAAGGGAAAGACGGTATCATTGTTATATATGAATATTATATATAAATGGAGAAAAGGGCTGTGCAAGATCCGATAAGAGGGGAAAACAGTGTTATTGTTATATATGAATATTATGTATAATAGTGGAAGAGGTCGTGCTAGATCCGATAGGACGGGAAAGACAGTGTATATGTTTTTACTTATTGAGCATGATTGTGGATCATTAGATTTCTATAAACAACTGTGAAAAATAATTGGGCTATCTGAGCATCACCAAGTATGTATTTGTATATGATGATATATAAATGTGATATGTGTATGTGTGAAAAATGAGATAAGTGTATGTTATATGTTGTATATACACAAGAAGAACTCAGTAATAAACTGTAAATAAGTGTTGACATACAGAATTGTATCTGGAATCAGCAGCTAAAAGTAATAAATAATGTGATAATTTAATCACTAGTTATGTGAATAGAACACTATTGTGCTATGACTTGATATCGTGATACATAAATCACGTATATAAATAACTATTGTGCGCAAAAATTTGAAACTGTAAATTTATGTAATCATGTGTTCACGTAAGTTAAATTAGAGTTTACCTTACTCACTGAGCTATCAAGCTCACCCTGCTGTTATTAATCTCTTTCAGGTCATGACATGGGTAAAGGCTCAAATTGTGTCCTTATTTATAAGCAGCAAGGAGAATCGAGTAGTATTCAGTTGATCAATTGTATTTTTGATTTTGTTTAGTATCTCTTGTTTTGTATGGAAGTACTCATATTTTAGTATTTTATATGAATTATAGTTAACCTTTACTTGGAATAGAATTGATTATGTAATTGTGACACTGAGATGAGTGCTCTCCAGTTATATAGATAATGTTGTTGAGATTTGATACTATTAATATTGAAGTTTTGTAATTGATAAGTTAGCTGATTTAGGTCAAAATTTATTATGTTGTGTCAGGATAGATTCCATATCATAGAGGAGAGACTGTCGAAATTTCTGATAAATTTGTAGACGATCATGGAGATTATGGAATGAATTAATTTAATTCAATGATTAAATATTGCGCTTGTTACATCAAGTGAATTTTTTTTTTACATTTTCTTTCTTTTTCCTTTTTTTTCTTATTCTTGACAGAAATACAATGTGAGGAAATTCTAGGACATGAACGATAGACTTGGAATCAGAATCCACAAAATCTATGGATGTAATGAACAATAAAAACCTAGAAATATTTCCGACGACAAAAAGCAATAAAATAAAATATAAAAAAAGAAAGCTAGAAACGATGAGTTTATGACATTGATAGCTGCTTCGCCACACCGAATGATCTGGATCGCGGGGCCCACCCAGGAATATGCACCAATTGGCAAGCAGCCCCACGGGCCACAACACGTACCCATTGTCAAACTGTGGGCCCAGGTGCTTCCGCTAGACGACACCTCTTTACACGTCTGCCGGGGCCCACTAAAGCGACATTTGTCACCTCGAACCCCCGGTCCCTCCCTGTGGGTCCCATCATCACCATCTAAAATTTTCTAATTACCGGTTGTTGCTTTCGGGGGTTGGGACCCACGACAAGAGCGGGGTGCTCGAGGGGATCGTCGCTTTGGTGAGACTCACCGAAACATTCACTGCTGTTATTGTTTTGGCGTTGGACACCTACCGTGGGTGCTTGCATCTCTATTTTCCTGGCCTTTGCTTGGAGTTGAGTCCTAATCTGAGGTTGGTTCGTGGGTGTTTTGAGCATTGTTCTTTCTAAATTTATAGGCTAATTTGTGCATATCATATGAATAGTTGATTTTTAGAGTCGGTCTGCGAATTGGTTAGACCAATTCAAAGCAATCTGAATTGGTCTCTGGCACCAAGATTAGGACAGAGAGGAAGAGAAGTGTCCCAAAAAAGTTCTTTTGTTGTACTGGAGGAGCCTTTAAACACAAAAAAGGGGGAAAAAAGAGAGAGAGAGAGGGAAATTGCTTTTCCACGCATAAATTAAAAGTCGTTTTCTCTTGGTTTAATTAGTGAGAAAAAGAAAAAACAGGACACTGATTAGAAGAAAATTTGAGCTCCTTTTAATTAAAATTCTCCACTTGAGAGTAATGGTGGTAATGGGTCGGGTACAGGTAAAGATTTTACCCTTTCCATTAACTTTAGTAGTCAACCAATTACCCTTACTCTATAGGGTATTCTTAACTTATCTTTACCCTGCCTTATAAGGTAACAGGTAAAATCTTTCTTTACCATATTGGGTAAAATAAACGAGTAAAATACATGTATTATAGTAATTTACATGTAAAATTCTTGTTCTTTATTCTACTAAATTAAATTTAGGTGGGGCGCATTAACACCCAACAAAGAAAAGAAATAATGTGGTGGATAAATCTCACCAGTTTGTGGTGGATAAATCCCCGCCACAAGCGACTGGACGCTCCCGATCAAACTTGTCAGAGCACACAGAGAAGAGACAACTTTCAAGTTAGGAGTATCAGTGTGGTGCCGACCTAAGACCCTCAAGCGTGAGAATAAGTAGGTGGAAAGGTGGGAGGACCATGCAGAGGGAAACTGCTGCTGTGTTTTGAAGGTGGACTGGCAGACAAAAATTGCCAGTGTGGTGTGATATGTGCTCCGAAGGTTCGAGAAGCGACCACCTTCTCATTGGAGAAGGGTTGCATTTGTACCTGACATAAATGCTGGTGTGGATACAGAATTGATGGATTATTGTAACTGCACGATCTACATGTGTTGAATTTGTTGTAACGGTTGTGATCACCGACACTGATTGTTTGGGAGTATATACAAGAAAATATGCAACTGTCTATAATTGCTCACACTGATAGGGGCATTTAACGTTATGAACATGGGGAAGATGGAGCGACATATTGTCGGCGGAGATCAAAGATGATATAGTATTGGAGCTTCAAGTTCAAAGCTGAAGCCTTCGAGATAGAGAGGGTCTTGGAGTGGAGAAGACTCTGAGGGGGCGAGGTAAAGGCCTTAGAGTGGCTGAATGCGATTTCGGGTTGAATATGTCTTCGGGATGGAGGACAGCTCTAGAAAGGCCGAAAGTGGCAGAGGCTTCAGGATGAACTCCGAGAGTTGTGGATGTCTCGGGGTTCGGTAGTTTGAATGTGTGTCATCATCTTGATGCGGGTCCAATTTTCACCACTACAAAAAGCAACCTCACAAAATATTCTAATCATGTAATAGGTTTATGAGAATCTAAGACTTACCCTATTTAGAATTAGTAATATCTTCTTTATACGAGCAAAAGGGTAAACAAGTAAAAATAGGCTATTACTCGTACCTTACCCTTTTATATTAACATGTAATAAACTCTTGTCCTTATCCTGCCCGTTTAAGTAAATGGGTAATACTGTAACGGTCTCTGATATTAATAACCTCAATTAACTGAAACATCCTTATTAATCAAAAGATTATCATAATCATCTATAATTTCTTAAAAATTACATCATCTCCTTTGTATTTAGTCACTTACCCCAAATACATAATATATCCATATCAGTCTACACGGCTCATCTCAATCCACATACATGAATCAACGCATAGTTCAACAATACAGTCATAATAAGATTTTAGCTAGACATCTCCTACTTATTAAGTCTATAGAGTAGATAGATCTCGCTACTAATATCTGCTGTAATATATGTTCGAGAGTACCCCTCTCGGCATCCACGACATAACTCAAAATTTTTATAACTTTAACTAATCATAGTCATTACAAACTACCTCATCTTTACGTCAATATATCTAATAAGAATAATACATTCTCCAAGACATATCAAAGCTATGAGTATTTACAATAAAATATTTCAAAATAATAACACATTTCTATATATGTAATACGTTTACTAATAATGAAACTTCTCCACAAAACGCCTAAAACCTAAGCTGGGCCTCTATCTTGTCGCAACTTGTAAACATGAAACTGGAAGGGAGTGAGCTTAACAGCTCAGTGAGAAGAATAAAAAAGAGATCAAAAAAATGATATACATGTCAAATTAAAAGGAAGCATGTTAATGGCAAGACGAATATGGATAAAGAGAGGAAACAATTATATCAAAATAAACAGTCAACCAAACTATCTTTATGATTTACAAAATGACCTGACTCCTTCGGTCAATGACTCTATGACTTAAATTTCTGCATTGTAATTTACAAGGTTTATGAGTTATATTGAATACTCTATTTTAGTGACTTAGTTTATTATCGGATTCATTTCATGTGTACATAATTCATATACTATAGACGATGGTACGCCAATCACAATAAGTTAATCCAGATAATACGTATATCACAAACATACTTATATGTTGTATATCGTATCACCCTTCAAATACTGGATGTGTTAACCCATACACTTTTACCCATCATATAATATTTTATTGTCTCTTATAATAAAACAGAGTTTCACAATCCTGCATAAAGAACAAGCATACAACACTATTCATTTTTAATAAACACATCTTACTTTATGACACATGGCCGATCTCATACCCTGTCTTCACACCTACCAGCTCCCGCTGGCCCCTTCATTCGTTTAACAATACATAATGTTATACCCCGTCATCACACCTACCAGCTCCCGCTGGCCCCTTCCTTCGAAATATCTATACACAAAATAACAACCTGTCTTCCCCCCCATCGGCTCCCGCCGACCCCTTCCTTCAAATATATATACAAAACAACAACCCCGTCTTTCCCCTCTCACTGGCTCCTGTCGGCCTTCAAATATATATATATAAACACAACATATACATACAATTACTACATACAAGCCAAAATATTACAAACCATCCTGTTCACATATTTTCGAGTTTATTTATAACAACAAGTTTAACTTATATGGTCTTTTACTTTAATTCTCAAACATGCACCACACATATACAATAAATTTTATCCGGAATATGATCAGCAACACAATTAACATACTCAACATGTATACACAAATACATGTACACAGGTAATACACATATGAATCAATTATCAATTTTCTTCTGATTATACAATATACTACAATCATTTATGTAATCATATTTCAACAACTATATCAGTCACTAACAGTAATGATCTATTAATCATCTCAAATTCATAAATTATTAAGGTAATTCTTGAAGGGACACAACTCTTTATAAACACAAGAATTATTATACTAGATGTGTATTACTATTAATATATATGTAACACTATTTTTATATATTACTTGTTATGCCAAAAGGAAGTAACTTTTCATGGTTTACTCTTCTCTTAATTTATTAATTTGGTTCTCAACATTATATCTACAAAATTCATTGTAAAGTCAATTTGAAAACTTATATTATTTTAGTTAATTTGTTTATGACCACTTTCTTACAATCAAAGTGATGAAATCCTCTCTTTTACCTTATAAAATTATATACGTGTATATATGATATGTGTACTTTTTATATGATGCTCTAAGTGGGCTTGAATTTGTTCATAAAAACTAGAATAATCTGAATCGTCACAATTACCGTCTAGCTCATGACGCATTGCAAGACATCACACCCACATCTATACTTCTTAATGGTGTAACTGACTACTTAACTCAAATTCTTGTGTGTGTCTCATATATACATATACATTTGTCAGGTTAGTGTTACGCTACTAATGATACTCTATTCAACTATCATTCTTCCTAAATATTTCATCGTTATTAATTGACGGATTAATCTACGGTTGCAATAATGATTTAACTACACAGTTATTATACCAATTAGCACCCTTTCTAACTGAAGCTTAGTTCTTTCTAAATCTAACATAGTTTCATATATCATTCAAGTGTCATACAAGGATTTGGTACCTGACATGTTAGAATTAGTTCATAGGCTCACTTTATGATTAGTCTCTAAAATTACATATTTCTTACCACATCTTCACATTTATTCAATATTAAATTCTATTAATAATACCTCCCTTGTTTGTTCCTAGGTTGTAACGGTCCCAGTCTTTATATTTCTAGCTATCACAATCATCATGGTTATCCTTAATCCAAGCATGGGACCCATCGAGATACGACACTTCAATTTCGGCTAACGTTAGCCTACTTAAGGCTTCACAATATATTCTGCTCAAAATGCATATGTGATCCCAGTATGATTTATCATATTTTCAAACATTGATCTGACAATCAGGTAGGAAATATGGCCTACACATTACTATTCCATAAAACTCCACAATATTACACAAGATTCGAGTCAAACATTTCAATATTTACAAAGTTCATGGCAAACATCAACATAGAAGTTTTACATAGTTTTTCTAAAACAATATATACATATCAAAAGAACATGCCAAAATGGCGAAAATATCTCCCGCTGTCACCTTTCCCGTATATTGCTATTAAGCAGGTCCCTTGCCTTTATCCAAATCTAAAGGTGATTAATAAAACAGAGTGAACTCGATAGGTCGGTGAGTAAAACAGTAATTATATGCATGATCATTACATATGTCTATTTGGGATTTATCATCAGTTAACAATTATAATTTATACTATTTTTTTACATTTTTAGGTATTTGCTGAAGTCCTGACCAAAACACAGTAATAGGTGTTATTAGTCGACTTGCCCACTCCTATAGTCGACTAATGTACTATTACTCGACTTATATTGAAGTTATAGTCGACTGGGCTCTGACTCAAAAGATATTCATTCTCTGTTGGCTGCCTGTGACTTACCTAGTCGACTATCCCATCCTGTATAGTCGACTACTCTAGGTACTAGTTGACTTATAACCATCTACAATCGACTAAGTTTTGACCAAAAAGATGTGTACTCTCTATTTATTGCTTATAATAATTTTAGTCGACTACCTTATCGTGTATAATCATTACTCTAGATACTAGTCGACTTATCACCATCTATAGTCGACTAATTATGGCTAAAAAAAAGTGTCCACTCTCTATTTGCTGCCTGTAACTAAAGCTAGTCGACTAACCTATTTTATATAATCGACTAGGGTTCGTTTCTAGCGACTTATGTAACATAATCTCACATCTATAGTCGACCAGGTCCGAGGGTTAGTCGACTTATAAAGTTGGAATTTGCCTGTATCAGTCGACTCATCACAGAGTCTAAAGTTAAATAATTTTATATACTTTTAACATGCAATTTCTATCTTAACCATATTAACACACTTGTTAAACATAAAATTGGACTCCTCCTTCAGTCACCTCCAGTTAAACCCGGTCCCTTCCTCCTATACGTTATTCAACAAAATATTCTCCCCTTCCATCATCTCTGGTTCAACCCGGTCCCTTCCTCCTATATATTATCGGAATATTCTCCCCTTCGGTCACTCTGGTTCAACCCGGTCCCTTCCTCCAAACATCAATAATCATATCCTTCATGTAATAACAACATATAAGGATTCATAAAACAATATCAACATAAATGATTCTCATAATTTCTACTTTACATGATGCCAACATTATGAAAGTCATTAACATGTATAAGTAACCACTTGCTAAATTAACATGCAAGCTTTTTCAAGATAACCAACATATTATATCATCCCAATATATGTGTAGCTAAATATATGCATAAAGTCAAGTATGATGTTCATTCATAAAACTATTTCTTTTTAAGAGGCATGTGTTTGACTGCCATGCATACACAATAACGTGTCGATCATGCACAATGATAAGCATACATGAGTATAACAACAACATAACACTATAGGATTGTTTATAATGTACACATAAAATCTATAAACTATACACATGCATTATCGTTCAATTTCACGTCCACTTATAACTTAGAATTTTCCCACTTTATTTAAGTTTTACACTACCTACTATTATATTAGGATTTGGATGTTCTACTCACCCTTGAAGAGAATATCCTCTTATCAAGCTTGGTCACCGGCTATAATAGAGTTTACAAGACCATAACAATGTCATAATTAGTTTTTAATTAAAAGAGTATAAGAGAGTAGTAGTATTAAGGATTTGCTTATCTTCTTTAACCTATATCACCCTCCTAACTTGATAACCTAGGCTAACCTTGTCTTTAAGAATTTCTTCTAAAGTGTGTTAGATCACCACTTTTTCATGTTCTATTAGGCCTTTGGAGGAGATTAAATAGGTAAAGGAAGCCTTTTTTGTATAAAGGAACTAAGGGAAAGATTTGTGAGGGAATAAGAGGGAGTGAGAGTGTGTAGTTGAAGAAAATGGAGGGAAAAGGAATGGGCTGGCGGCTGTTTTTTTTCCTTCTGGCCGGCTGCAAATGAAGAGAAGGGAGAAGAAGAAGGGGATTTGGAGTTTAAAATGAAGAGAAAGAAAGAGTGTTGCCAAATGAGAATTTTCTTTTCATTTCTCCCTATTTATACTTCATTCCCTTCAATGATATCATGCTAAGTGCCCTCCTAACACCATCTCCCTACACCTATCCCTTACTCCTATAAGTAAGGTCCCCATCCCTCTCGCCTTCAAGAAGTACTTGTACCAACAAGTATGGTGGGGGTATGGTAAAGAAGTCAACATGCATGTGTGTATTTAAATCCATATACATACATACTATTATATACATACTAATATATGTATAGTATAATGTATAGTATAAGTATCTTACATGAATACTTGTATCCACATCACCTCCCTAAAGCATTCAAGTGTTAAGAAAAATGTGATTAGTTAAGGTAAGTATTACATTCTACCCTCCTTATAGAAGTTTCGTCCTTGAAACTCAACGTACCTTAGAACAAATGTGGATAGTTCTTCCGCATCTCCTCTTCCAGCTCTCAAGTTGCTTCTTTGGTATGTTGATTCCTCCATATAACCTTGACCAAAGAAATAATTTTGTTTCTCAATTGTTTCTCCTTGCGATCTAAGATTTGCACTGGCTCTTCCGTGTATGACATGTCTTTTTGTATTTACAGAGGTCCATAGGAGATTATATGGTCAGGATCAGGTACGTACTTCTTTAACTGAAAGACATGAAATACATTGTGCATCCTCTCCAAAACAGGAGGTAAGGCTAAACGATAAGCATCTGGTCCAATTCTATCCAATATTTCAAATGGTCCAACATATCTAGGAGCTAATTTGTTCTTATTGCCGGCGCACCTCACTCCCTTCATTGGAGATACCTTTAAGAAAACTTTATCCCCTACCTCAAATTTCAGTGGTCTGCGGCAATCATCTGCATAAGTTTTCTGCCTGCTCTGGGCTACCTTCATCCTCTCCTTAATTAACTTAATCTTATCAGTGGCTTCTTGAATTATGTCAGGGCCGAATATCCTTCTATCCCCAACTTTCTCCCAACAGATCGGTGATCTACATTTTCTACCATATAATGCTTCAAACAGAGGCATACCAATGGTGGACTGATAACTATTATTATAAGCAAACTCTACTAAAGGTAAATAGTTGCCCCAACTTCTCCCAAAATCTAATACACAAGTCCTCAGCATATCTTCGAATATTTGAGTGGTCCTCTCTGACTGTCTATCTGTTTGGGGGTGTGCCGCTGTACTGAGTTGCAACTTAGTGCCCATAGCTTCAGATAGGCTTCTTCAAAATCTAGATTGAAATTTAGGATCCTGATCTGATACAATGGACCCAGGCACTCTATGCAGTTTAACTATTTATCGGATATATACTTGATCCAGCCTCTCCATAGAGTAATTGATCCGGATAGGTAGAAAATGGGTAGATTTAGTAAGTCTATCTACCACTACCTAGACTGTATCTAGTCCTTGGGATGTCCGAGGAAGTCTAGTAACAAAATCCATAGCAATGTGACGCCACTTCCATTCAGGAATTGGTAATAGTACCAGCAATCCTGAAGGCTTCTTATGTTCCGCTTTCACTTGCTGACAGACTAAACACTTGTAGACAAACTTAAAAATATTCACTTTCATTCCATCCCACCAGAAGTTATGACGCAGATCCTGATACATTTTTGTACTCCCCGGATGAGCTGTATATGGGGTACAATGAGCTTCCTACATTATTTTTTCCTTAATCTTTGCAACATCCGGCACACATAATTTGCGCTTGAATCTCAGTACATCCTCTTCAATTTGAAACTCCTTGAGTTCTCTTTCTTGTACTTTCTTCACAATTTTCCTTATTTGAGCATCTTTTTGTTGGGCTTCTTTGATTTTTGTCATATAAATCAAATTGAATACTTACTTAATTCAATTGATACTTAGCATTAGACGATTAAATGACTCGCACCTCTACTTGCATCTCTTCTAGATTTCTTAATAATCTTGTTTGGCGAGTTATCAGAGTGGTCACTGCTCCTCCTGATTTCTGACTCAAGGCATCAGTCACCACATTGGCTTTTCCCGGGTGGTATTAGATAGTAATATCATAATCTTTCATTAGTTCTAACCATCTCCTCTGCCTCATATTCAGTTCTTTTTGTGTGAAATGTACTTCAAATTTTTATAATCAGTAAAGATTTCACAAGACACTCCATATAAGTAATGTCGTCAGGTCTTCAAATCAAAAATCACATGGCTAATTTCAAATCATGAGTGGGGTAATTTCTTTCATGAATTCTCAATTGTCGGGACGCATAGGCAATAACTCTCCAATATTGTATTAACACACAACCCAGTCCCAATTTTGACGCATCACTATAGATAATAAATGTAACACCCGGATTATTAAACTCTGGGTTAAAGTAATATTATTGGGTTAATGATATTTTTCTAGAATTATGCACGGATGTATATACTGCATGAAATACTCGTATAAATACCGGGTACTGGTATTCATACCTATTTTTGATTATATTAAATAAGTTGGGAAAATGAAGAAAGAAAAGAAAAATATAAAATAAATAAAATAATATGGGTATGGGAGGAATGGGGGAGTAGGTGGGAGTAGTTGGGGGGGAAGATAAAATCTCCCCTGTTCACTCTCTCTCTCACTCTCATTCTCTCTCCCTCTCTCACCTTCCCTCTCTCTCTCTCTGTGTGGGTGTTGTCCGGAGGCCTAGCGCCGGCGGCCAGCCAGCGTGGGGTCGACAGGGGAGGGGAGCACCAGCTCCCCCCATTCTATCTCCCTCTTTTCATCTCTCTCTCCCCCTATCTCTATCTCTTTCTCCCCCTCTCACGGTGGTGTGGCGCGGCCCCGGAGACGCGCCGGCAGGGCGGCACAGCGCTGGAGGCCCGCCGGTAGGGCGGCGCCAGGGGTGCAGGGAGCAGCAGCAACATGCTGCTATTGCTGCTGCTGTTGCTCTTTAGGGGAAAAAAGAAAAGAAAAAGAAAAGAAAAAAAAAGAGATGAGAGAATGGGTTTGGGTTTTGGGTTCAACCCAAACCGTACTCGTTATGCACTCAAATCCGACCCTTTAAAGGTAAAATTTCATTTTAGCCCTTGTAGGATTATAAATTACTTTAGGGCACCTGAAAAATTACAAACAGCCCCATGAATATTTTCAGTTATTACGTATCTAACTTTTTATGTTGGTTTTAGTTTCCGAACGATATCTTGGCCATCCGAAGTCAGCTTCGGACGATTCTTGAGCCGTTGTGATCGTGAAGATGAGAGCTACACATCTATATGTAGTATATGATATTGGGTGTTTAAAATTTGTCGGTATACCTGATGAGTGGAAGTCCTAACTCAAGTATTATTTTTCTCAATTTAGAAATAATTAATATTGAGAAATTATTGATCCAATGGAGCTAAGACATTATTATTACGATGATTGTGATAAATATTATAAAAGTGGATGGTTGTTGTAGAACTGAAATCTAATAGGATATCCCGAATAATGAATTGCAGGCGTGTTATATATCTATGCGTGAACATAATACGGGTATGATATCAAGTTGTGTCTTACCATTTATAACTCGTATAGACATGACCATTTAACGCCTGTAAGTGTATTGGTATGGATGAACACCGACAAATATCACATGAGTTATGTGTTTGTGAATTTCTGAGTGTTATATATATGTTGCGAGTATTTATTAGAAATAAGAACCGAATAATTAAGTACTGTGTTCTGATAGAAATGGTTAAGTATAAATTATCGGCTAATGTCATATGTCTGTCTGTGATCAATATTGGTGCCACTTAACCTGAAAATTATTAAGTGGGTAAAGTCTACACCCGATTCCTTTAAACACTGTGATTGCATGTGTATTAATTAGTAAGAAAATAATGATGTTAGTTAAGTGAAAATTGATAATATATGCAAACGATATTCGAACTGTTATGAAACGTATAGTTATGAATTATATAAATCGGATGGCAATTTGGTAACACCGGTATACCCGGTGAGTGGACTAAACGGTGACAACGGAAAATCGATTACAGATCATGAATGTTTAAATTATTAATAATTGATAATTAGAAATCAGTTAAGATAAAAGATCACTTGAGACCCATCAACCATAATTGGATAATTATAGAATTGATTATGTTGAAACTGGTATAAGCAGAATCTGAAGTTGATATTAGAATTGAACTAAACAAATGAAATTGAAAATTATCTTCGAGTAACTCGATGTAACCGTGATATAGAAAACTCTGTCAATTGGGATATATGTAATTGATGCAGTATGATAGAAATAGTGTATTGATTAAACTATTGAAGGTTTTATTAATATTGATAACTCGAATGGGATCGGGACATTTCAGTTAATTAGCAATTATAAACGTGAACCGATAATGATGGAACTGATCAAAGTAATTGATAATGAACTGAATTAGAGCAACTGAATTCCTAGCACTACCGGACAAGCTTGATAAATAAATTGAACATCAAAAGCTTATTGTTAAGCTAAATGCGCGGGATACTCAAATGCTATGTAGTATGTTGAGTATTGATCTTACGAATACTGTTTTCGTATTTGTTGTGTTTCATGATATATATATATATATGCTCATAACGTGATTTTGTGTATCAACTAGCACACTTGAGGCAGCAAGAGTCAGCTGATGGCCTATATATTTATATATATCGATTAAGTTGTTAATCGGTAGCAACCGAAAGCAATTGGATAGAGAAATAACTAATATTCATCGAACCTGAAGAGAGGTGAAAAATAATACCTTTGGATTAGAACTCATAAGTAGATACTGTACTTTTTAGCAATCAATGATTATTAATGAAACACTACTGAATAAGATCAAGTCTGATGAAAGTCAGATATGGGTGACCGATGATGGTGTATAAGTATCAAGTGAGTAATTAAACTGGTGAAAACTTGTTAGAGTCAGTATTGAGTAAATCTGACAACTTAATATTAAGTATATCGATTATGATGGATAATTCGATATCAACAAAATAAATACCGATAGTATTGAACTAGTATTTTTGTATGCCTACCCTATACATCGGAGACTTTCAGGTATTCTTGTAATTGATTTAGTAGAACATCAGAATCCCCTATTAAACTTGGAAGTCGCATCTTTATAGTGACACCGATTATATATAACCAGTAAGAGTTAGATAATTACCTTAATAATTGAAAGTTAGTAATATAGACGAAAGATTGAGCATCGTGTCAATGAGATTAGTAACCCGGTATTGGTAAGTGATATGTGTATGTGTACGCATATATATATATGTGTGTGTGTGTGTGTGTGTGTGTGTGTGTGTGTGGTTTGATTCATATGCGAACGCAGATGATGATTTGGTTAGTAAATGACTGTGTGATTTGGAACTCGAAAATAGAAGTAAGCAATAATAAAACATGCTGTATAGAAGTAAGTAGCGTTAACACCAGTATTAATAGAACCTGGGATAAATTTGGGCAGTACCAAATAAAAGTACTAAAATCGGTCCTTACTTGAAATAAAGGATAATTATGATATCAAAAGTGTAATAATTCATTAATATCAGAATTGTCGTGTAACTATCACTTATATCAGAAGTAATGAGAAGATTCTGAATTAAATCAAGTTGTAACCAATAGGCAGTTTGCCTGAGGATAAAAGAGGCAAATGATGATAAATCCCGAATGTTAATTAAATGAAAAAAGTGAATAAGTATTATAATTAAGAAAAGCGAATACTGGTACTATGAATCAGAACTTGACCGGTACGATATTGGGGATCATTAAATTAAATGCTTTGTGTATGTGTTTGGTACCTCTTAAATATAATAAGAATTCCTCGAAACTAATGAATTAAGAAATGAAATCGCATGAACTTGATTGTGTGACATATCGGTATGCATGTGAATACCTTTGTGATAAGAAATGTGCATAAGTATGTATATGATGTCATGTATCGTATTGGAGGAAGGGACCGGGTTTAACCGGAGGTGACCGAAGGGGAGTATTGCTGTTATTTATTACATTGGAGGAATGGACCGGGTTTAACTGGAGGTGACCGAAGGAAAGTATTGCTGTTATTTATTATATTGAAGGAAGGGACCGGGTTTAATCGGAGGTAACCGAAGGGGAGTATTATTGTTATTTTTTATTTTATCTATTATTTCGGAGGAAGGGACCGGGTTGAACCGGAGGTAATCGAATGGAAGTATTGATATTATTTTATTGAAGTATACTTGAATATATGTTTATGATATCCAGTATATGGATATGATTGTTATGATATCCGAATTATGGATGTTAATAGGTATGACACCTAGTATATGTATATGATTGTTCATGATATTTGGTATATGGATATGATTGTTATTATATCCGAATTATAGATGTTAATAGGTATGACACCTAGCATATGCATATGATTGTTCATGATATCTGGTATATGGATATGATTGTTATGATATCCGAATTATGGATGTTAATAGGTATGGCACCTAGTATATCATATGATTGTTTATGATATCCGGTATATGGATATGATTGTTATGATATCCGAATTATGAATGTCAATAGGTATGACACCTATTATATGCAAATGATTGTTTATGATATCTGGTATATGGATATGATTGTTTATGATATCCGAATTAAGGATGTTAATATGTATGGCACCTAATGTATGCATATGTTGTCTATGACATCGGATAAATAGAGTGTTGTGACATCCAGTATATGGATGTAAGTGTCTCGTATTTCTTCATGTATGAACTCAATTATAATTGGATATCATGTCATACGTATATTGGGGTGAGTGCAATATTGGACTGTCACTAATCTAGTGAGTAAGATTAGATTCTCTAAGAGTTGTGCTGTGACCATGAGTATATATATGAAATACGAACATGTTACAAACTGAAAACCGGAGAGGTGATTATAAGAGACTAAAGAGTAGGTCAAGTATTACAAAATCATTGAGATTGTATGTTAAAGAAATATTGGTCACGTGTACCCAGAAGAATACATATAGGAAGTATCAGATAATAGAAAGAGTCTATGATTCATAAGCTGCAGTATCAACCACAAGTAAAAAATATTGAAACTGATTTTTGACATTGCTCAACTGCATAATACTTGAAGTACAATGGTAGCATAATACAAACTCTATTTTGAATGACTTCACTCACTGAGCTATTGAGCTCACCCCACCACGGGTTGATATTTTCAGGTCACGGCAAGGCAAAGGTCCGACTTAGAGCTGCAAGGATGTTCTCCTGAGATAACGTATGTACTTATTGTACAATGTGAATTTTTTTATAAACTCTAATGTTATTAGCCACTGTGAGTTAGAATATTATATCAGGGAAGCACTCTTATGTATATGTTATTTGATGGACCTTGGGATGAACTATAAGATGAAAATGAGATTTATAAGTAGGCTGATATTAGCCGAAATCTAAATTATTGTATTGAGATGGAGTCTATATTTCAGAGGAGATGCTGCCAAAATTTCTTTATATATTCTAATTAATGAGCAATAAGGTTGTTAATTACAGATTTTGAGGTAATTAAACCTGGGACCGTTACAGTAAATTCTTCAGTTCCCGAAGGTACACTTAGAATAGGAGCAGATGTTAGCTTCGTTTTAACTTCAAGGAAGTTCTTATCTTGTTCTTCTCCCCATACAAACTTCTTATTCTTTCTAGTTAATTGTGTCAATGGTGCCACCATTAGAGAGAATCTTTCTACAAATCTTCTGTAGTATCCAGCTAACCCCAAGAAACTTCGAACTTCAGTAACAGTTGTGGGTCTAGGCCAATCTTTGATTGTTTCAACTTTCATTGGATCTACTGATATTCCTTCCTTGGATATAATATGGCCAAGAAACCCTACTTGTTCCAATCAAAATTCACATTTCTGCAATTTTGTATAAAGTTGCTTCTCCCTTAAGATTTGAAGGACAATTTTAAGATGATTTTTATGATCTTCCTTATTCTTTGAATAGATCAAAATATCATCGATAAATACCACCAGTAACTGATCAAGATATAGTTAGAACACTCGATTCATTAGCTCCATAAATGTTGCTGGGGCATTAGTGAGTCCAAAAGGCATGACTAGGAATTCAAAATGTCCATATCTTGTCCTAAAAAGCCGATTTAGATACATCTTCTGGCTTGACCTTTAACTGATGATATCCCGACCTAAGGTCTATCTTAGAAAATACACAAGACCCTTTTAGTTGATCAAATAAGTCATCAATCCGATGAAGAGGGTACCTATATTTAATCGTGGCCTTATTCAGTTCCCGATAGTCGACACATAATCTCATACTTCCATCCTTCTTCTTAACAAATAGTACTAGCGCCCCTAAGGGAGATACACTCGGTCAGATGAAACCTTTATCTAATAATTCTTGTAGTTGAGTTTTGAGTTCTTTCATTTTTGCGGGGCCATACGATATGGTGCTTTCGAAATTTGGGCAATACCGGGCATCACATCTATTGCAAATTTTACATCTCGATCTGGGGGCAGAACTGGTAAATCATCCAAGAATACATCAAGAAACTCATTCACGACGGGAATAGTCTCAATTTTGATATCAGTTCTAGTGGTATCCAAAACTGAAGCCAGAAATCCTTGACATCCCTGCCTCATTAACTTGGTGGCTTTAATGGCCTATATGTAGGTTATATCATGATTAACTTTTATCCCATCAAAAATAAACTCCGAAACTCCTTCCATTTTAAAGATGATCCTCTTCCTATTATAATCCACATATGCACCACAAGCGGACAACCAGTCCATTCCTAATATTGCATCAAACTCTAACTCGCCCAGCTTAATCAAATTAATAGTGTTTTCATCTCTCCAATCATCACTTCACAGTTCACATATTTAGTGCTAGCTATTATTTTTACCCCTATGGGTATGGATACAACCAACTGAAATCGTAGGGATTCTGATACTTGATTTAATTTATAAGTAAAAGCACTAGATATGAATGAATGAGTAGCTCCAGGATCAAACAATGCATGAGCAATATGTCCTGATATGGACATCATACCTTCCACTATTGCATTTGAGGCATTGCTTCTTGATGGGTCAATGCAAAAGTTCTTCCTTGAGCCTGTGACTGTTATACAGATGATTGAGTTGCAGCAGGTCGCGGAGCATTACTGGGCGGCATAAAATTACTGATTGGTCACCTGGGAGGGTTCATTCTCATAGCAGGCCTCCCACTTCCCCTACTCTGCCCTTGGCTTCTGTGCTTTGTTGGGTAATTTTTCTTTAAATGCTCTACTCTTCCACAATTATAGTAAGCCCTTTCTTGGATGCAGTTTTCAAAATGGCTTATCTTACATTTTTGGCACCAAAGGGCCTCCGAGATTCCAGGGTTGGACGCAGAGGTAGCCTGTGCTTTCGAAAAAGTGTCTCTGTTCCTCAACCATATTCCTCTGCCTCTGGCCCATCCTCCTCTTTAAAAAGTGGCATTGAACCCAAATCCTTTACTACTGGTGGTTCTCTGTGCCGCCGACACTGATGGTCTTGATATCGGGGACGCTTTGAGCTGGAAAATTCCTTCGCCCAGTCTTCATGACTCTCTTGCATATCCATTTCTACCTCCAAGGCTCTTTCCACAGCTTGGAGATAATTCTTTAGTTGGAGAGGAATTAATCTGCCTCGAATTTCTGATTTCAGGCCCTTCACGAAACTCTTTGTCCTTTCTTCCTCACTCTTCACCAAGGTTTCAACATAACTGGATAATTGGGTAAATCTCTGGTCGTTGTATGGTGGGAGAAGGTTCCTTGTAAAATTTCCTTGAATCAAATGAAAGATTATAGCGGATTGACACTCCGACTATAAGAGAGAGAAGATGTTTAGACTTGAATCTCCCCTTTGTTTAATGCTGGGTTCTTAATGTGGCGGTGGAAAGTGAATCTTGTTTTCCGTTGATCGGGTGAACGTCAGGACTTCTTGGGGATCTTCTCTTTGGATGACAGATGAAGTAACACAGCTCCTGTCCACCAGGAATCTCAAAGAGATTATAGGCAAATATTAACTTGTAGGCAGTAAGTTGCTTGAAGAGTTGAACCCTCTTTCTTTTCGGTGGAAGTCTCAGGGCTTCTACAACCCGCAAGCGAAATTCTTCTCCAAGAATTATCTGATCAACTGACCGACCCCCTCCCTCTAGAAAACAGGGCTATTTATAGAGGTTTCAGGGGTGAACGCGTCACCTAAAAATACTCCATAATGGGGGTTAAGTTCCTCCTTATGTGGGCAGTGATTGACCCCATAAGGAGGGCAGTTATAACTGAGACGCGGGTTTAGACCTCGCGTCTTGGTGCTGCAGTGATACTGAGATGCGGGTTTCGGCCCTCGCGTCTTGGCGCTGCAGTGATACTGAGACGCGGGTTTCGGCCCTCGCGTCTTGGCGCTGTAGTGATACTGAGACGCGGGTTTCGACCCTCGCGTCTTAACGTCGCAATAACGCTAAGATGCGAGTTTTGATCCTCGCGTCTTGATGCTGTTGTGATGGCTATGATTAGCCCTGTGTCTGGAGTTGATGACTTGTCTTTAATGATTTTTTAGACAGCCTACAGAACCCCCTCTAAAGTTTTCGATATTCCGCGATTGACCGGGACTGATTTCGAAATACTTTGGACTCTGGTTGAATTCGTACTTCTCGTGATTGGGCTGACAATAATTTAAAATGTTCTGAGTCTGATCCTGTCTGGAATATGGGAGTGTACTGTGAAACCCTTTGAAGCCGCCAGAAATGATCGTAGCAAGTGTCTAGATATATAGTCTAGACCCCCCAGTGCTCAGAGTTTGTTGTTGGTGTAGTTTGAACCAGGGGTGAACAGTCATCTGCTCTTGCCAATGTACTGTTGAACTGAATTGTAGAAGCAAGACTATATGCAAGTCTTGTAGACGCAGGGGTCATGTTGTTTTGGAAACGCAGTCTTCACTTAGAGTGGGGACACGTCTGTCAATTTGCTGCAGAGACGCGGTTCTTGTAGTTTGATATTAAGATGGTGTAGTTTGAGATTAAGATGCAGCTTTCGTTCTGTGAACTAGGCGCGACTTTGGCCTAGTTGAAGAGGCGCGATCTTCGGAGGGATGTGATTTTCTGTTTGAACACGAATCCGTGTTGTGGGTGCGTTGCCACGTGTCCAGCAGAATTAAGGGGACATCTCCCTTTTGGCGTGCGAATTTTGCGCTGCATTTAATATGCATGCCACGTGTCGAACGGAGATTAGGCCTCGAGCCAAACGTCGCGTATCTCTGGGGATTTCCGTGTCTATAAAAGACAATCGTCTTTCAAGAGTCATCATTAGACTCTTCTTCTTCGTTGAGCCTTTTAGGGTTAAGAAAAGCTCGAAACTTTGTTCCTTCGTTTTCACCATCTTTAATAGTGATCTCACGGTCGAAATGGCGGCCAAGACTAAACCCACTTCTTCATCTTCGAGCGCTGTCGCTCCGGAGGTTCAAATGGGTGGTTCTTCTATGCAAGAGGCCCTTATTTCAGGTAGTAAGACCATCCGACTTGGTTTTCGCCATTGAAGGGCCTTAAAGAGTTCTTTTAACTCATAAGCCTCTTTTGAATATGAACCGCCAACGCGGGCTCATGCCTGTGTTTGATCTTCAGGTGCGGTTCTTGAGTTGACATACAAGACGCAAGTTTGACAACCTCTGCTTCTTTCCTTTATCAACTTGAGTCTGTATCTGTTTGTTTAACGCAGGGCCTTATTGAACCTTGCGTTTTGGACTCAATGCTCAGAATATTTCTAAGTGTAGGGAGTTCAGACGCAGACTTCTTACGATTCTTGTGCCTTGTAAGATCAGACGCAAGTTTTAATGAATCTCGCGTCTGAGTCCGATACTTAAAAATTTTTCTAAGTCCTGGATTTTAAAATGTAGGCTTCATGCTAGCCTCGCGTTCTTTGAATTTGGACGCAGATTTTGATGATCTCCGCGTCTGGATTCATTCCTACGTTTGAGTTTCAAACACTTAGTCATTTTCTTTCAGATTTCTGATCAAGTGTTGTTCTCTTTGCAGTACGATACTCCTCTAACCCTTTGTCCAAGAAGTGCCACTTTGGGCATGTAGGCGGCGCTGATCATAACCTGACCTTTGTGCTGCAGAAAACTGCTCCTGTGACTACTGGCAAGTCGAAGGAGCGAAAGGAGAAGATCTCCAAGGCCAATATGGTGACCCTCCGGGAGATTATCTCTGACAGAGTGTTTGAGACAGATTCTCGCACTCCATTACAGAAGCCTGTCTTCTTTTTTGGTGATGACATCGACGAGGAAGATAGGATTTTGCATGCGACGATTATAAGTGGCTCCGTCAGAAAGGGGATAGGAGGTTCTTTCTTCCCAATATGGAGAGGATGTATCCCCTATCTTCAGCATATGTCTATTCACCGTACGATGGACTGGGATCTTTTCCGATTTGTCTCCGGTGTCTCGCTTGGCAAACTAGGTGCCAAAGAAGTATATTCTGCCGGCCATGGGAAAGAGGTCTTTGGTTTATTCCCTGGATTGGTCAGATCTGAATATCTGAGAGGAGAGACCCCTCAGCTCGACACCACCTTCATCAATTAGTTCATGAAGTTAGGGGTGATTGTCCCGTCGACTTCCGCCCGCTCGGGTGGATTCATTCTTCCAATAGATCCTGGTGGGGGCAGGATGGTCGGATTTGTCCTTGTCGAGCTTGGAGCTCTGCTGGAACAGGTGGGGCTGTACCACTCGGTTAGGGCTGTGCAGTAGGCCTCCCACAAAGCTCCCATAATTTCTATGGCATCCTGGAGCACTATAATCCTTTGACGGGCACATTTTTTACTCCAGTCGGAGAGATGGGGCTCGCTCTTCATGAGTTGTATGAAGTCTCGGGGCTTGTTATGGGAGATGCCCCTTATGAAGAATACGTTCCGACTTCTGAAGAACTTCATCTCTTGAAGAAGGAGAACCCTCAAGTATACGAGACATACTGGGAAGTGTTGTGCCACTTCCACATCTGCGGCCAAATAACCTCCTGAAGAACCAGGGGTGTCAAGCAGATGTCCTAGGCAAGTTACCTATTCAATGGTATAAATAAGAAAGACAGCTCAGTGACCAGCCTGGCTCCTAGTACTGACGAAGAAATTGCTGAGAGGATTAATGCCTCTGCAAGTTCTTACACCACGGAGTCAAATGAGGATACTTTCAAATTGACACGGTCTTTGAAAGTTTTCATCATCAAGCCCGAGTTCCCATTTCTGACCGAGCGCTATTGGCGGGCTTTCTTATGCTATGGCTGAAGCGTTGTGTGGTGCCAACATTGCCACATGAAATAATTGTCGCCGATGTGGTGTACCCGGCGGTTTTACTGGCCTATGAAAAGTCTATCGCCCTTCTCCCAGCCATGGTAGCTGGAATTCAAAGCGGATTACGGGCTCTGGTTAAAAGTCTGTGCCAAGTGGAAGCCGTTATCGACTCCAAGGGTAGACCAGAGGTTGACTCGGAGGGAAGGTCAAGAGTAAAGACCCCTAACCCCAGGATCGAGCTTCCATATACGTACTTGATGGCCTGGTACGTTATGCACTGCCCTCCACTGATGACGGCGGTGCCTCTGTCTGAGGGGTTGTCCCTTTTGTGCAGAAGCTGGAGAATTCGAGCTAGTCCAACTACTATATGTTCTTCATTTGGAAATGTATTCTGAACGCTTGGAACTACCAGCTCGACCGTTGCTTCCTCGAGATTACTGGTGCATCTTACGGGGATAAATTTTCCGATCTTGCGGGATCAGATGACTTCACAAGACTGCCATCGGGAGTCTTCTGGTGGCTGATTAATATTCGGCCTGGGTATCTACTTTTCCGACAAGGGTATTCATGTACGATCGAGCCTTACATGCCGAGTCGTTTTGCTCGACAGTTCGGCTATGATCAACTGTACGTCGGTAACCCCAATGCTGACCTCTCATTCAGCGGGAACTTATTTGAAGGTGCTCGTGCATGGTATTATAGTGTGGCCAGAGGGACAAAAGCTATTTTCAGCTTGCCTCACAAGACGCCCAACTGTTACACTAGCCTTAGCTTCTGTAATTGGTATTCCCTGGCTAGCAAGATGCCTGGTTTCTCAATAAATATCTCATGCATTAAGAGCATCAAGGCATCTTATGTAACCCCCTGATCCCCGGTGTACGTATCACAGTATCAGTACGCGATACGACGTACAAAATTGATTTGACCTCCATGGTAGTCTGATTGAGCTGATTTCAGTTTCAAAAATCATTTTTTAATATTTTAGATTTTTCAGGATTTTCTGAAAATTTTCTGGATTAGTTTGGAAAATCTCCGTAGTCGGTGTCGACCGATACCGATAATCGGCTTTACGATTTTTATTTCACAAACGGAGTTATATTTTGAGAATCCGCTTTCACCATGTATCTTAGAATCGGATTATCTACGTTAGGATATTTTTGGAGATTTTTTCGAATTTATCGAAAATCCGGCCAAACCGGTGTCGCCTGGTATCGGCGAGACACTCTGGGATTTTTAGTTTACAAATCAGATTGTATTTCTTCAAATCGTCTTCATCTTACGTCTCAGGATAATATTCTCTATTTTTTATAATTTTTGGGCACCATTCGGAGCTAGTCAATTTTGGACCCAATTATAATATTAATTAAATATTAATTTTATCTTTCTTTTTCTTTTCTTTTCTTCTCCCTTCTTCCACACCCTTCTCTTCCACCGCCATTGACCAATGGCCTCCCCCCTCTTGAAATCCCCTGGTTCTCTCTCTCGCCCCCCACAAAAACTCTCTCTACCACTTTCTCTCACTCTCTCTCTCCAACTCTCTCTAAAATTTCCCTCTTTTAATTCTCTCTCTCTCATCGAGTTCACTCCCCTCTTTCTCACTGGTCCAGGCCCGGGGTGGGCCTGACCCACGCCCGCGGCCGGTTGCCCCCAGCCCGGCGCCTCCCTCCGGCCGCGCGCCGCCGGCCGCCGCGCCCCCAGCCGGCGCACCACCACCACCACCACCTGCTGCTTCCCCTTCTTCCACTTCTTTTCTTTTCTTTTTCTTTTCCTCCCTTTTCCTGTTTTTCTTCTTCCTATTTTCTTTTCCTGATCTCTCCCTCCCTCTCTCTCTCACTCTCACTCTCCCTCGGGCTTAACCGCCGCCGGCGGCTAAACCGCCGCCTGTGGGCTGCCTTGCCGCCGGCCAGCGGGGCTGGCCGGCCAAGGCATGCACTGCAGCAGCGCTGCTGCTGCTGCTGCTTCTCTGTTATTGGGTTCGGGTGGAACCCGAACCCAATAACCTTATTGGGTTAAGTGGTAAACCCAATAAACCCCCAAACCTGTTAACCCGTTTTCCTATAAGTCAAATGGGTTTGGGTATCGGATCTAAACCCGACCCGTTAAGAGCCCAACCCG
The DNA here is from genome assembly GCA_038442645.1 of Agave tequilana. Classification (NCBI taxonomy): domain Eukaryota; kingdom Viridiplantae; phylum Streptophyta; class Magnoliopsida; order Asparagales; family Asparagaceae; genus Agave; species Agave tequilana. Next base: position 193,199 of record JAVJIF010006614.1, on the reverse strand, counting down.
CATCCGAAACCCATTAAAGGTACTTTAGCATAAAACCCCCTGATTCAATTTCTTAATTGCATTTGAATTCTTTTTATTTTCATATTTAACCCTATTTGTTAGGATTTAGTCTTCGGGCGATAACTGGAGTATTCGGACTCCGATTCGGACGATTCTGGATCCGTTGCGATCGTGGGAAAGAGAGCTATCTTCCCGTGGCTAGTTCGTGAGTGTTTTTGTTTTATAAATTGTCTTTTTAGAATATTAATTGAACTTGGTTGCTTTATTGAAAGAAAACATGATTACCGGTAAATCCCAATTGTTCATATTTACTCACTTGTAAACAATCTTAAAACACTGTAATAAACATTGTACTTAGAATATGCCTGATAATTAAAAGACGTTGAGTGTGCCACTGGATGTCTATTAGGTCATGTTCATGTACCACAGTTACGTTACATGTATACTGATCCACAGGTACGCTATGACACTACACTATCACTAGACATGCATGCTAGATACAGTTATTGTAATTCACAGGACATGGTATTACATGATACACGGACTACCGTTATTACATGTACTAGTGCTACGCAGATATGTTACACGGACTATGGTTACACATCTATGTTCCACTAGTACACGGATAAGCACCGTATGTCATATTATTGTTATCATCATCACACGGATACTGTAGTTCACTGTACATGATATTAGACACTGACCATTGATATTACATGACACGTCACACTCTTATTTCGTATTCATGTCCCACCGATATATCAATGCACCACTTCATGGATACTGTTATGAAATTATTGTTATCATCGTTACATGGATTTTCGGCATATCACTGTTACACATGCATATATGGTTTCTCTATTCTTATCATATGGATCCCCGTGCATATTATATGTATTATTGTGCCATGATATCCCCGTATTCATGTTATATGAATGTTCCGGTTACTGATATGGAGATTCTCGTTACTCGACTTGAGAGCTGTTGATATGCGATATGTGGACTCCCACATCTATTGTTCCTGTTTTCCCGTTATATTATTCCCGTTATATTGTTCCCGTTTCCCGTTATATTGTTCTATGCTATCAACAGAGCTCAGGTCCTATTATCATGTTACCCATATCATGTACTGTATTTGTTCTCGTTACATTGTATACTTGACATATCAGATCATAAAGCTAACTGGGGTATGGGGAGACTTGACGGTTGATTAGATCTTATCGGGTAATGTACTGGATCCATATTGTTCTCCCACTGCAGGGGACGGTAGTGCTACGTACCAATTGCTCCATGAGCTCTCGTTACTTGTTTCATGCTCCCCTCTTAGCGGAGGGCCCTGGTCTCAGCAGCCAGGGGTTTGTTTAAGGCCGTGATCCCGGGTATGCACGGGATACATCTACCCAATAAGAGCTCCTCGACCACGGGTTTCCAATTAACATAATAAAATCGTATACATAATAGTAACGTCGGAAACACTTGTTATTTGGTCACTCTCTCGTTTGGATAGTGGTACCCGTAGGCCATGTCCGGATGGGTTCGACTGGAGTGCGGGCTCCAGTATGAACTACCAGTGGTATGGGACACTGGAAGAGATTGATTAAAATACCAGGTGATGCTGATTGTTATTATTGTATAAATCACATGACATACTCGACTCATGTATATTATTGTCTCTTTCTATTTGTTACTATTCCTGATATGTTATCCACAATCATGTCACCTGTATACCTTGTTACGTGTTCTTATATTTGTTACACTCGATGTCGTATTTGCTACTCATGGATGCATATACTCTGCATTGCATTTATTCTGTTTTCTGTATACCTTGCAGACATCACTACTGTCTATGCACCACACCGTATGATGGTTATCTTGCATATGCCCATCAGCATGTTCACTGCTATCACGTCACCACTAGCATGTCCATTTCTATCACGTCACCACTAGACAATATATTTATTATATCAAACTGGATACTACTGTAGACATGTCCCAATGATAACCTGTTAGGTAGTGATGGTATTAAAAGATAACATGTCTATATATTTCTACTGTTTCTTATATACTTATTATATCTAGTATCACTATTACAACATCATGTATTACATATGAGTATCGTGTTTGTATTACTATACTATCTATTCCTACCTCCTCCTTCATTTTACCACTCACTAGGTCGCTTTCTGACGACCTTGGGTTTGCGTGCCCAGGTTGGAGATCCGAGTTATCGTTTTGTCAGATAGGTCATTGGATTCCCATAGGAGACTTATCATCGAGCCCATTCATAGGTATCCTTGTGATTTGTTTCTGTTATCTTATTTATTCCTGTATTTCTATCTGTTATGATTACTAACCCCTTTCTGCAGGTATTCTTGTTGGAGAAGAAGGGAGAAAGAAAAAGAAAAAAAAAAAAGAAAAAGAATAATTTAATATTATTTTAATAGGGTCAAATTTTGACTAGCTCCGAACGATGCCCAAAAATTATAGAAAATAGAGAATATTATCCTGAGACGTAAGATGAAGACAATTTAAAGAAATGCAATCCAGTTTGCAAATTAAAAATCCCGGAGTGTCTCGCCGATACCGGGCGACACCGGTTTGGCCGGATTTTCGATAAATTCGGAAAAATCCCCAAATATACCCTAACGTAGATAATCCGATTCTAAGACACATGGTGAAAGCGGATTCTCAAAATACAACTTCGTTTGTGAAATAAAAATCGTAAAGCTGATTATCGGTATCGGTCGACACCGACTACGGAGATTTCCAAAATAATCCAGAAAATTTCCAGAAAATCTTAAAAAATCTAAAATATTAGAAAATAATTTTTAAAACTGAAATCAGCTCAATCGGACTACCACGGAGGTCAAATCAATTTTGTACGTCGTATCGCGTACTAATATTGTGATACGTACACCGGGGATCAGGGGATTACATCTTATAAGGATAAATTGGAGTCCAATAAACGCGCGCGCGGTATGGAGGAATACCAGGCAGCCGAAAAAGAAGCAGAAGGGGAAACAGGGACGAGATCAAGAGCAGCAACACCCAAGGAGCAGCCCATTAAAAAGAGTCGGTAGGCTGTGTCTAAACGTTCCCATGGTTCTACTTCCAAGGGTGAGCCTATTTCGAAGAAGGCTAGGAGAGAACCGAAAGCTGAAGCTTCAATGCCCGAGGTAGTCCCTTCTGGTGTTGAGGGGCAGAGGGAGGAAGAGGAAGAGGAAGAGGAGATCCCCTTCTTCGTCCTCGCGGACTACGCAGCAGGGGCCCCGTGATCTTAGAAGAAGGGGAGCTTGCAGGTGAACCCGTCATGGCTGAGGAGGCTGAGCGACTCGAAGTTGACCTGGTGAAAAAGGATGATATTGAGATTCCAGGGGTCTCAACTCAGCCAGGGTCTTCTTTAGTTCAAGAGAGAAGGGACGAAGTACAACAGCCTGGGTCTCCTAATGTATTGATACCCAGCTCGCGGGTTATCGATCCCAGCCCTACACTGGGGTACTTGGTGGTAAGGTCTCGATCGCTGAGACCTCCTGTGTTGAACTGTCGTCTTTATCGTCTGAAGAGCATGGATATTATTCTGGCGATGAAGTCGATTTTGGCGATGAACCCTCTTTTTCAGATACGAGCAAATTCTCGCATATTTCGGAGGAAGAGATACAAGGGTGTGACCCTGTGACGGTTTCGCCAATAGCAACGATCGCTGTTACTGAAGGTACTCTCCTTATCTTTTTGAACCGGCTTCTCCTTTAGCTTGGGAAGGGTTCTGACATTTCCTTTTGACTTTGTGCTATAGGGCTGGCTGTCGATAGTGAAGTTACAACTTCCTCTCAGATTGAGGAAATGATACAAGAGTTGGCCCTGTAGAAGGGCCCTGAGGCTCCTATTACTGGGATGCCTCAAGAAAGTGCGACCGTTGAGGTCGGGGAGGCCTCAACCCCACACGACCTGTCCAAGAACTTGCCATCTTCAGACCCTCAATTTGGTAAGAGAATACTGACGCATTGAATATTCTCCTTTTATTGTCATGGCTAATGTTTTGGTGGTTTGCAGAGAGCGCTGGAGGAGCTCAAGCAGAGATTCCTGCGGCAAGCATTGACGCAGAAGGTAGTACAGCTCAAACCTCGATCGGGGAACCTGATGTCACAAAGTTTGCTGCTACCCCTGTCACAGTGGAGGCTGCTACGGCAATAACCACCCCAGAGGTATCGACAACTATCTCAGCACCTGACGAACCTGTCATCGGCCTCACTCCTGCACAAGATGAACCGATTCCCGTTTCTCGTCCTGTCATGGAAAGAGGGTCGGGGAGTACATCCGCAGAGTTCTCTCCAGTTAATGACATCATGGAAGAGTTAGCACGTCAAATGGTGCAACAATTTTTTGCTTCCATGAGATCTTTTATTGACCTCATCCTTTCTGGGGGTAACTCTTTCGAGTTTACCCGAATACTTCTCGAAAATTAGATCAAGAATATTGGCCATACTGGAAGTCCTTCGCAGGCTAGGGCATGCCTGATGCTGGTGGAGCAACTGGGGAGCCACCTGAAGGAGCTCAAGACTCTGGATAATGCTGGCTCAGTAGACAAGGCTCGGACAACCCTGAATAAGCTTCTTACCGCTTAAGAACATGAGCGAAAGGAGATGGAGGAACAAATAGCTGAAGAGACCCGCCACCTCCAGCATTTTCAGGCTGACCACCAAAGGTTGATTTGCGATTCCAAGGAATCTGAAATCGTCATACAAAGTGCAGAGCAGGTTATTGCCACTGCTCGAGCTACCATAGCCAAGGCACAAGCCTTGATCGAGCTCAATGAGAAGAAACTTGCCGCTGCTAGGAAAAGGCTGGAGGAGCTGAAAAATGCTAGAACACAGGCTGAAGAAAGCCTCTCCGTTCATTCTTCCAGGTTGGAGTCTCTTCAAGCGCAACTGGCTGCGAAGAGATTTTTGTCTGAGGAGGAGCTGTGGGTCCAAGCTCTGATGGAGGCTGAGAAGGCACGTCAGCACGAGATGTATCGTCTCCGAGAACAAATCCGTTCTTTGGCGAAGCAAGATTATTAGCCTCCCTTTTTTTTGTTTAAAAAGAACACTCTACTTGTCAAGAGTGTCTGTATTACTTTTACCATTTTTGAATCAAATAATAAAAGTCTTCAGAATTTTGCTCCATTTCAAGTTTTATTTTTTAGCTCGCTGTAGATGAACTCAATTTCATAACTGCAGCCTTTGACTATAGTCTTTAGTCGGCCATGAATAATAAACTCAGGCTGAGCTGAGTTCTTGAGTGAAACGCAGTTCTGATTTATAATAGAGACGCGGTTCTGAAAAACGCGACTCTGACCCGTTAATGGAGACGCCGTGAAGATGCGCGAAATCTCTTTTTTGATAAAGATGTGGCTCTAATTATGGAAGGACGCGGATCCCTGGACGTGACCCTTAATTCTGTAAAGATGCAGAATTCAGGATGTAGTGGGGACGCGGTCTTAGGCTCCTCAAGACTGACGCATGGATCTCAGCTAGTTGACGGGGACGCGGCACTGGTTCAGTAGAGACGCGTCTTTGGACCCTTGGTAAAGCGCAAACTCAGGCTGTATTGAATTTATGATAAAAATATAACTGTCATCTCGCAATGGAGACGCAGTTCCGAGTTCATAGGCCTTCTCTGTTGGGGACGCAAGCTTCGGAACGCAGCTTTCAATTTGATGCGGATTCAGGATCCAATTCGCTGAGGAGACGCGGCTCTTTATCGCTCTCAGAAACGTGATAGAAAGTCTCTTAGCAGAAATGAAAGGAACGCAGCCTTTGGGTTTATGACGGGACACAGATTTTAGGACGCGATCGTTGAGTCTGCACTTGACGCGACCTCCCAAGTGTCGCATGCGACCCTTTTTAATGATCTAGTTGGATCTTTAAATGCCAAGTTGGTGTTGACGATTGGGGATACCTCGATGTTTCCCGAAGCGGCAATTAGGCTTTAGCATTAATATCTTTAAATGCCAAGTCGGCGTTGACGATTGGGGACTTGCGTCCTTGACGTTTCTGAAATGGCAATCCACACGTCAGCTCTTCATTGGGCTTTGGCATTAATATCTTTTAAATGTCACGTCCGCGTTGACGATTGGGGACTTGCATCCTTGATGTTTCCGAAACGGCAATCTACGCGTCAGCTCTTCATTGGGCTTTGACGTACGTGCGGGAATTAAGGCCGATGGCTCTAATTTTTATGCCATTACTCACAGGCCTTACGAGTTGCCTATAAATAGGCCTCGCCCCCTTAACAGTCTATTGCTTAGACTGTTTCCCCTTGAGAGCAGGTGCTCTGAGGGACTTCATCTTCTTCCTTCAATGGGATTTGCCCCCATGGACAGCGAAGACCCAAAGCTTTCATGCTTTTCTTTAATTTTTTCTTAAGATTATTACTGTCAAGTGATTTTAAGATCAAAAATCATCCTCTCGAGTACCTTTTATATCCGCTCCTTGATGCAGAAAGTTCAACCTTTAAAGGGTTATTCTGCGGGTAGGAATTACTTGTCCATCATGAAATACTCAGCCTAACTGAGTTTCAGTTTTGCTGTCCCTTGAAGAGATTCACCTTCTTGACTTTCTCTTGAAGCCTGACTGGTGCGCTCATTATTTGAAAGTTGTGCCTTTTAGACTTCTTGATGAAGTGCGAGTTGATTGAGTCTGAACTCTAACTTAAAGTCCTTTGGACGCCAGTGTGATGAACTCTGTACCTGGACTGTGAGACGCGAGCTTTGCATATAGAGCTCGCGTTTGAGGTTGTTGACTTCAAAGAACTTTAATTCTGGTTAAGGGCTTCAGACTTGGATGCAGTAACCCTTGTTTCTCGAACAAGGATGTGAAAATTTTCGCGTCTGGTTCCCTTTGCGTCAATTATTTTAGACGCGGGTCTAACACTTGACCCCGTTCAGATCTGTGTGCATCTAGAATTCACAACTTCGATCGCATCTGTTTCTATCGCAACTGGACTTTGACTTTCTGCGCTGGTCATCCCTGCGTCTGAAGTCTACAGCTATAACCGCGTCTGTTCTTCAATCTTTCTGTTTTAGGATTCTAACCTTCTGGTTTTTACTCCTCGCAAGTAACCTCAATCATCCTTTCGCATATTTGCTGGGCCCTTGGGAGAATATATCGGCCAGCGAACCTGTTCGATGGTCGACCATTGGAGGAGAAGTCACGGCTCCTGTTTATGGGAGACGAGGATTTGCGCGACGGATGGCATCCACCAAGACCTCATTGGACATAATGCACCGCCAGTACCCTCGGGCTTGTCATGGTCACAGTGGGTATGGAAGTGGATATGGTGGAGGGTATGGTCCTCTTACATGTCACTGGAAAGAGGACATCACCTGTGAGGTCTTAGATTCTCCCTTCACCAGTCTTACCCCAGAAGTGACATCGATGAAAAATCCATGCTCATTGGATGACTTTCTGGTGGTAGAGATGTTCATCAACGAAGGGTCATGACCTATATCAGTTGGTCGGGCGGAATCAGAAGGCTTTGCTGCATTTCGACCTCAAGAAACACCATTGTTCTCAGCCAACGATGGACTCCTTCGATGTTTACGTCATGCATCATGATGTAATCAACATCCGATCGTCACGATATTGCTCGGCCCTTCTTTGGCGCTCTTCCGAACATCTTGTATTTGGTGGAGTGAGACTACTTTAAGGAGTGAGTGCAACCTTTTACTGAGAGAGAGGGACTTCTTTATACTCCTTTATTGTAACACTCAATCTCATTGTATAAGAGAGCGTCTTGTATCACATTAATATGTCTGGACATAAATAAAAGTAACACTTTTTCCTTGTCTTCTTCTATTGTCTTGAATTCCTTTTTTTTGTATTGAAAATCAGATGAATAGAAGTAAAGGATCTTTGGCTAGCTAAAAATATGATAATACTCCTAACAAGTCAAAGTTTGTAGGAAAAAAATCCTGTTTCAGGAAATTCACCAATACTGTCAGAGGTGTGATATTAACTTGACAGAAGTAAGATAATTCTTGTGGACCTGCCAATCTATAAACGAGAATTTGTATCCCCGGGGAGGATGAGTTTTCATCAGAGGTTCGGTGTTAACTTGACTAAGACTCAGTTGGAGATTTAATGAAAACACTGTTAACGGTGTAATGTTAACCTAACAATATTTTTAAGTGGACTTGTTATTTTGTTGACGAGAATAACAAGTGAGACTAGACTCACGGGGAATCTAGGAGGACTTTTTCCATTAGAGGTGTGATATTAACTTAACGGGTCGAATATAGTCTTGTCAGAAGTGTGATGTTAACTCGACAAGGGTGTGAGTCAGAGGTGTGATATTAACTTAACTCAAGAGTGTTCCAGCTTCGTTTGGGAAAACTGAAAGTGTCACTGCCATAGGTGTGATGTTTAACTTGACAGTGAGGGTAATGCTAGAGGTATAATTTTGAACTTGGCATTGGTCAACTCGACTTTGATAAGGAAGTCCGAGGGAAAGTCATGGCCATAGGTGTATTGTTGAACTTAGCAATGACCTGGATGCTAGAGGTGTAATGTTAAACTTAGCATCGCTCATTTCAGCTTCGATACGGAAGTCTGAGGGAAAGTGACTGTCAGATGTTTAGTATTGAACTTGGCAGCAACTCAATCACTGTTAGAAGTATAATGTGAAACTTAACAGTAATTTGTCAGAGGTGTGGTATTAACTTGACAGAAATTGGCTCGAGATAGGAGCAATTTAAGGACCCTCGTTCTATTGATGAGAAGTGACAGGTAGAATTTGAAATGTCAGAGGTGTAATGTTAAACTTGACATTGAATTGATTTGCGATACAAGCAATTTTGAAGACTTATCATTCTATTGATGAGAATTGACAAGTGAAGTTGAAAGTGTCAGAGGTGTAGTGTTAACTTGACAAATCGGAAGACCTGCTACTTCATATAGAGTTGAGACAAGTAAGATTTACACTTACTAGGGAGTATTGAAAATTTTCATTGCCAGAGGTATAATGTTAACGTAGCAATGACTATATTCTATGGACCTACCATTCCATGTATGAGAATTGGTAGGAGATTTTGGAGGAGGGCATGAGACCAAGTCCACTTAGGATTTTTAACAAACCCTCAACTATCAACAGATTTAGTATGCCTTTACAATTTACTGTAACGCCCTGATCCCAAGGGTACGGAGACGTTATGGCGACGTACATACGCGAGGTGAAAACAACCTCACGCGTACGTTAAGCCTCAGTACAGTATACTACCTCCATATAGATATGAGGTCCAGCATGAAAGCAGTACAAGAATACCTGCAGAAAGAGGTTAGCGATCATAACAGATATGAAAACAAGGATAAATAAGATAACAGAAATAAAGCACTAAAATACCTATGAATAGTCCTGATGCAGAATCTCCCATGTGACTCCAAGGCACTCTCTGAAGCTATGGTAACTCGGACCTCCAATCTGGGCATGCAAACCCAGGGTCGTCAGAAAGCGACCTAGTGAGTGGTAAAATGAAGAAGGCAGGAATATACTATAATAATACAAGCACGATAATAAGATATGAGATATGATGTGGTAACAGTAATAAGCAGTAAACAAATAAAAATATGTACTCATCGGGTGATGTCTCTAATCGTATCCAGTTTATATAATATATAATGTTATCTAATGGTGACGGGTATACATGCTAGTGGTGATGTGATAGTAGTGAACATGCAGATGTGCATATGCTACCCTACCAGTATACGGTGTGGTGCATAGACAGTAATGATGTATGCAAGGTATACAGAAAATAGAATATATGCACATATGCATGAATAGTATGCTACTACAGAAAGTGTAACATGTATCGGGTAAAGTAACAAATAAACTTGTAACATGATATCGGATAAATGATCAGGCACAATAACAAGTACAACTAAACATGTATCAGGTAAGGAACAGTAACAAGTAGTAAGCATGTATCAGGAAAAGAACAGTAATAAGTAGTAAGTATATATCAGGCAAGTCATGTTATTTATACAATAGTAGCAATCAGTACCATTTGTTATTTTAATCAATCTCTTCCAGTGTCCCATACCACTGGCAGTTCATACTGGAGCCCGCACTCCAGTCGAACTCATCCGGACATGGCCTACGGGTACCATTATCCAAACGAGAGAGTGACCAAATAACAAGTGTTCCCGACGTCCACTATTGTGTATACTATTTTATTATGTTAATTGGAAACTCATGGTCGAGGAGTTCTTATCGGGTGGATGTATCCCGTGCATACCCGGGATCACGGCCTTAAACAAGCCCCTGGCTGCCAGGACCAGGGCCCTCCGCTAAGAGGGGAGCATGAATCAAGTAACAAGAGCTCATGGAGCAATTGGAAGGCAGCCCTCCTACCGTCCCCTGCAGTGGGAAAACAATATGGATCCAGTACATCACCCGATAAGATCTAGTCAACCGTCAAGTTCTCCCATACCCAAGTTATCTTTATGAGCTGATAAGTCAAGTATACAATGTAACAAGAACCAATACAATACATGATATGGGTAACATGATAACTGGACCAGAGCTCTGTTGATAGCATAGAACAATATCACGAGAATCAGGAACAATATAACATGATCAAGATAACATGAACAATATACCGGGAAACGGGAATAATAGATGTGGGATTCCCACATATCGCATATCAACAGCTCGCATGTCCAGTAACAGGAATATCCATATCAGTACCAGGTAATAATCATAGAACATGAATACGGTAACATGGAACAATAAAACATGTAATATGAACGGGGATCCATATGACAACAATAATGTATGTGTGGTCGTGATATGTAAACATGACATGCAAGTGTAACAGTACTAGGTAAACATGACATGCATGTGTCTCAGTGATATGTAAACATAACAAGCACGTGTAACAGTGATAATGCGGTAGTCCGTGCATGGTTATATCCGTGTACCAGTGGAATGCCTATGAGTAGCACTAATCCGTATAATCGATCTATGTCTCACTAGTCCATGACATATTAGTGGTCAGTGTATTATCATGTCTAGTGAACAACATAGCCGTGTAATGCTGATACCGATGCATGTACTAATGGTGTCTAGTAGTCATGTCAAGTGTAGTGTCGTCAAATACCCTGAATCAGTATTCATGTGACGATAGTTATCTAACTATGAGCTACTACATGAAGTAATTGTATACACTAATATGGTGACCCAATGATCCGTGGGACAGTGGCGGTACAAACATAATATCTGTGTCCGAGTTGTCTACGACGTATGTCTTGTTACTATGGTTACCTCATCTCATTAATTAACCCATCAATCTGTATACTTATTGTTCCTTAATTGCAGGGATTACCATAATTATCATGATTTACCAATAATCATATTTTATTTTTAATTAGGCAATCAACCAAGATATGAATCATGATAAAATATAATTTATAAAAAAAGAAAACACTCACAAACTGGCTACAGGACTGTAGCTCTCGTTCCCACGATCGCAACGGATCCAGAATCGTTCCAATCGGAGTCCGGATGCTCCCGATATCGCCCGAACACCAAAACCAATAGAAAAGGTTAAATACGCAATAACATAAAATAGTCAGGGGGCTATTTGTAATTTACAGGGGCCTAAAAGTAATTCATACTTTCACAGGGGCTAAAAGATAATTTTACCTTTAATGGGTCGGATCTGAGTGTAAATGGGTCGGGTTTGGGTTGAACCCGAACCCAAACCCAAATGGGTTTCTTCCCCCAAACGCCTGGCGGCAGCAGCAACTGCTGCTGCCGCCGCCCGCGGCTGCTGCGGCTGGCGCGGCCACCGCCGCCCAGCCGCGCGGTGGCGCGGCCGCCTCCCCGGCGCCGGCGCCGCTCCGGCGGTGCTCCGGCGCCGGTCTGGCCGTCCAACGAGCGGGAGAGAGAGAGAGATATGGGGGAGGGCTGGTGCCTCCCCCTTCCCCACCGCCGGCCGACAAGGGCGTAGCCGCCGGCGGTACCTGCGACTGCCGGCGGTGCCGGCCGCAGGTGCCGGTCCGGCCTGCTCCTGGGCGTGGTCCCCTGGACGAGAGAGAGAGAGGGAGAGAGAAAGGAATAGAGAAAGAGAGAGTAGAGAGAGAGAGAGAGAGTTTAATTAATCTCTCTAATGAGGGAGAGAGAGGATTTGGGAGAGTGAGAGAGAGATTAGAGGAGAGAGAGAGAGAGAAATTTAAGAGGAGGGGGAGGTCGGTGGTCAATGGCGGTGGGTTTCTCTGGAAGAAGCCAGAGAAGGGAAGAAGAGAAGGGAAAAGAAAAGAAAAAGAAAAGGTTAAAAAGAAAATAATAGTTTAATATTATAATATTGGCCCGATATTCGACCAGCTCCGAACGGTGCCCAAAAATTATAGAAAATAGAAAATATTATCCTGAGACTTAATATGAAGACGGTTTGTCAAAACTCAATCCGGTTTGCAAATTAAAAATCCTGGAAGCTGTCGCCGATACGGGCGACACCGGTTTGTCCGGATTTTCGATAAATTCAGAAAAATCCCCAAAAATACCTGGATGTAGATAAGATGATTCTAAGATATACGGTGAAGGCTGATTTTCAAAATTCTACTCCGTTTGTGAAATAAAAATCGGAAGGCTGGTTATCGGTATTGGTCGACACCGACAACGGAGATTTTCCAAAATAATCCAGAAAAATTCTAAAAAATCCTGAAAAATCTACAATATTAGGAAATGATTTTTGAAATTGAAATCAGGTCAATCAGAATACTACAGAAGTCAAATCAAATTTGTACGTCGTATCGCGGACAGATACGGTGATACGTACACCGGGGAGCAGGGGGTTACAATTACCGTTTGAGTTGGGCTAGCCATGCTATTCCCCTCAGCATGATGAGTTGTCAAAGACTTATGTTGGGCTTAGAAACCAACATTTTCCTCTGTCCTTAGCTGCCAGAGGCATCGGACGTTAATGAAGGTAGAAATACTAAAACCCAAGTTTCGTCTTTTGTTTCAAGATTTACATCATACATCATGGTGCAGTCAGTGCTTAATTAGCTTGTCACTGGTCTATTGTGATGTGACCTAGTAAAGGAAAGAAGCTTTTCTTGGATCTAGAGCTTAGATCAGAAGTGTAATATTAACTTGATCAGAGGAAAAGTACTACTAAGGATAGTACTTCTTCAGAAATCAGCCGTTGATCGGCATCATGAGTGTATCACCATTTGAAGTTATGAGGCGATATGCTCCATTTGAGTAGACTGACTCTACTACAAATGGTCCTTCCCATTTGAGCTAGAATTTTCCTTTTGTCTTATGTGTCATCACCATAGGTCTTCTGACGGCTAAGACAATGTCACCTTTCTTGAAAGTTCGCGCCTTAACTTTCTTGTTGAAGGCTCTGGAATCCAGGCTTGGTAAAGCTCGATTTGTTGTTGGGCCTGCAAACGTTTATCATCTAAGGCTTCCAATTCTTGGAGTCGCAGTCGATGCTTCTCCTCCTTTGTCATCTCTGCTGTCAAGGCGGCGCGTAAAGATGGAATTTGGATTTCTAGTGGAAGCACGGCTTCACACCCATATACCAAAGAAAATGGCGTAGCTTTAGTTGGGGTTCGAACAGTTGTGCGATAGGCCCATAAGCATTCACCTAACTTGTCATCCCAGTTACGTTGACTTTTCAAAACAAATTTCTTAAGAAGCTTGCCAATGGTCTTGTTGAAAGCTTCTGCGAGATCATTAGCGGCAGGGTAGTATGCCGTTGAGGACACACTCGGAATTCTGAACTTAGCGCAGAACCTCTGGAAAGCCTGACTGACGAACTGGGGTCCATTGTCATAGATGATTCATCGAGGTACACCAAAGCGGTAAATGACATGATGTTTAACGAATTTGATCACATCAGATGACTTTACCTCTTTCAACGGAATGGCCTCAGCCCATTTAGAGAAGTAATCGGTTATGGCTAAAATGAACCGATGTCCTTTTGATGACGGTGGACTGATTGGGCCAACTACGTCCATGCCCCAGATCTCGAATGGCCAGGTAGAAGTTGTATAATGAAGGTACCCTGGTGCTTGATGAATAAAATCACCATGCACTTGGCAGGCGTGACATCTTTTGGCATAAGTGATAACATCAGTGATCATCTTAGGCCAATAATATCCCATCCTTTGGAGTCGACCCCAAGTTTTAGGCCTGGTTGATGGGCTCCACACATGCCATCATGGGCTTCTTTCAATACCTCCTGTGCCTCTTTTTGTGATAGGCAGCGAAGCAAGATCCCATCATGCGATCGACGATTCAATGTTCGTGTGATTGCATTATAGTAGAATTTAGGGGCTTTACTTCTAATGGCAGCCGCTTCTTTGGTATCATCAGGCAGGATGTCGTACAAGACATAATCAATGTAAGGGAATCGCCAGTCTCTGGGCTCTGGGACGGTTGACGACTCAAGAGCTTCTTTAACTTGACAATCTCCTGTTGGCTTCTGGTAATCTTCAGAAGTGATTCTTGAGCAATACAGGTCATGGCTATGGACAAGTATTTTCTCTACTACTCTAGCTAGAAGGGCTAATGAGGCAGCGAGGGACGCCAGTGCATCTGCATGCGCATTCTGCTTGCGTGGTACATGGTCGATGTAAAAGTTTATGAACTTCCCGGCCATATGGACAGTTGCATTGTAATAGGGTAAAAGATCTGTTGGCCCAAAGGCCATTAGCCCTATATCTTGTTGGATATTTTGATGATAACAAACCATATTTAGTTGTGTATTTAAAAATTTTGTTTAAAAGTATTTCAGGTTAAACAGGTTGATTTGACGGCTCCACTATCAAGACTCACAAGTTTGGACGCCGCTAAAGATGTGCATTCCCAAGCTAAGCACATTAGGAAGCTTCGGGATCAAGACATGAAGAAAAGACCTAGTCAAGCTTAAGACAATGAAAAAGTCCGAGATTTGTATTTTTACTTTTCTTTTAGACGTTTTGTCAAAACTTAGATGTTAGAAGTAGAGTTATGGGATTGTCACTCACACACACACTTTAGTTTGATTCATGGCTTCAAAATAATTTCTATTTCCAACTTAGTTTTAGAGTTAACATGTTTGGAAAATTGTTTTAGAAACTTTAAGTTTGGAAAAACCGATTTTTTGGAAAAACAAGTTTTTATCAAAGAGGATCTTTATCAAAATGTTTTAACATGTTAGAGTAGTGACTTATGATCATACTCCTATTTTTATAAGATCCAAAACCTCAACCCAAAAGACCAAAACCAAAAACCCAAGTTCTGGTTTCTGCAGTGTCTGATTTTTCAGAACTGACAGAGCCGGTCGACCGTCCGGGTCGACCGACGTGCACGCTGTGCATGTGTGCACGTCGGCCGACCGCTCGGGTCGACCGAGGCACTTACAGTGCTCTCTGTTTGTTCGGGTCGACCGGGGCGGTTGACCGTTGTCCCCTAACGGTCAAAAATATGACCGTTGGCGGTCGACCGGCCCGGTCGACCGGAAGCTGTCAGAAATTCTTACAGACTCCAACAACTATATTTTCTGACTGTTTTTGTTGGGATCTTCACCCAACGAGTTTCTCCACCAGTTTTACCCTGTTTCTCAACCCCTATAAATAGTGGGTCTCTTCAACTTGATGAGACAACAATTTTTACAAGATTTGACAAGAGACTTTCATAAGTTTTTTCAAGCCTTTCAATTGAGAAAAGACTTTCAAAGCCAAAATTTCCATACACCCTTTTGAAGCCTTTACCTCTACTTCACTCTAGATATTTGCACTACACAATCCCAAATTCTACATCTACATATTGGTTATAAGATTGTGCTAAGTGAGCGATTTCGATCAAGTGTGATCATTTTCTTCTTGTGTGAAGTTGTAGAGGCATCGGCCTCAAGGCGAGCTAGTGTGCTCGGGTGGTGTTGCGGCATCACGAGAGATAGGACAAGTGTGTCCTTGTATTGGCGATCCGGTGGGATCAACAATAGTGGAAATCCTTCAAGTGTGAAGGCGGGGACGTAGAGCATGGCTCGAACCTCGGAAACATATACTTGTGTTTGCGTTTGCTCGAATTTTCTCTAAACTCAAACTCCTTTATTTCTTGCACTACTTATTGTGTTTATTGCTAGTCTTTTAATTTGAGCAATTTGTTAGTAGAATTTTTTTTAATTCCGCATTGTTGCCATATTTCATATAGCCATCACCTATTCACCCCCCCTCTAGGTGATTTCAATTGGTACCAGAGCCTAACCCTACAATTTGGTTTAACCACCTTAGGGAGATCCTTGTTATTTGGCTATATTAGTTGCATTCTTCATTTATTGTGCTTTATATTATTCATCCATGGCATCACTTGACTTTTCTAGCATCAAGTCCCCACCAAAGTTTGATGGCTTGAAGTTTCCCATATGGAAAGTCAAGATGAACCTCTTCCTTAAGTCCCTAGGAGTTAGGGTTGCTAGGTCCATTACAAAAGAATTTATTGAACCCCTCACTGATGAGAGCTCATGGTCCGAAGACACCTCCAAGGATTATGAAGCTAATGCTAGAGCCCAATATGCCTTGACCCAAGCCTTAAATGAGGATGACTTATCACACATCATAAATTGCAAATCCGCATTTGAAGTTTGGAATATTCTTATTGTGACTCATGAAGGAATGTCATAAGTCAAAAGATCTAAGATTGACTTGTTGCGTTCTCAATATGAGAACTTTTATATGTTTGATAATGATAGCATTGATGACATGCTCACGCGTTTCACCAAGATTACTAATGCTTTATCTTCTCTAGGTGACGCAATCGATAATGACCAAAAGATAAGGAAGGTCATTAGAGCTCTTCCCAAGGCATGGGAAGTGAAGGCTACTACCCTCAAGGAGCTCAACGATCGGGAGGAGATGGACTTCTCCGGCTTCATTGAAAATCTCAAAACACATGAGATGGAAATAAAGGTAAGAGAAGAGAGGGAGGCACCCAAGAAGAAAGCGCTCGCCTTCAAAGCCACTCCAACCATTCTTGAAGAGGATGACTCATCGGAGGATTGCGATGAGGACTTCGCCATGCTCATCCGGAAGGTGGGCAAGATGTTCTATAAGAAGGGACGGCAAAGCAACTTCCGGAGAGGGAAACCTCAAGGAAGATACGAAAAGAAAGAGAAGAACCCAGTCCTTACTTCCATTGCAAGAAGATCGGACATCTCATAGCCGATTGCCCCGCTCTCCAAGCCACAACCTTCAAGAATGGGCCAAAGAAGAAGAAAGCTATGGTTGCAACGTGGGATGACACGGAGTCGGAATCCGAAGAGGAAAACGATGCCGCACACATGTGCTTCATGGCACATGGAGACGATGCTTCGAAGGTAACTATCGACAACTCTTTAGATGAGGATGAGTTAACTATGGATGAGTTAGCTCAATTTTTCGAAGAATTACAACATATGTATGAGATTTCTCAATCTCATAATAAGAAATTAAAAAGGGAAAATGAGTCTTTAAAAGATAAAATTAATGTTATGAAAAAAGAGAAAAATGATTTATCAAATGCTTTTAAGAAAGTAAAAATTGATTTTGAAAATCATAAGTTAGCTTGTAAGGGAAAACCCCCATTATTTCTTGTAATAAAAATGATTTTGTTGAAATGCAAAAACGAGTTGATGTTTTAGATTCAACTCTTAAAAAGTGTGCTTTTGATTTAAATAAATTTGCATCTAGATTTCCCAAGGGAGTAACCCAAGGGAAACACACTCATCATACACATGCACGAAAACATGCACACTCACACAAGCATGCATTTATGTATGGTAGTGGTAGAATTTACATATGCACGCATTGTGGCCGCAAAGGCCATTTAGAAAAATTTTGTTTTGCTAAACATAATGTGAACAATAAATATGTTTGGGTTCATCCCGGTACTAACCCTATAGGACCCAAAAAGATTTGGGTACCAAAAGACCCACCAAATTTAAATGATACAGGTGGATCTTCACCCTCCAAGACTTAGGGGGAGGCGGTGCCCGGGTGGTGGATGCAACTAAGCTCAAAGATCACATCGCGCTTGCATCGCTATCATGGAGGCACCTATTTTGGAGATTGCCCGCGTTTGGTAACTTCTCCATTTAAAAGTTTTAATTTTGGTCATATATACAAATGTATAGGATTGATAGTTTACTTTTATGCTACATTGATATATGCTTGTGTAAACCTTCATCCCTATCATGATTGTGTATATGCCATGTTTGTATATCTTGTCTTTTATATCATATTTTTTTTGTATGTCCTCATGTCTAGCCTAGATTATATATATCTATATATATACACATTGTATTTTCAAAACTAGAAATAAATTTTGTAAAAATTTCATATTCAAGCAAATACATTAGAGATGGCAATTGCGCACCTCAACTCATTCAAGAGGAATCAAGAGGATGAAGTTCAGAACCCTTCACCGGGTATTCGGCTTCAACATCTCTAAAACTTTGTTTTTATATGAAAATTAAATAAAATGTCTTGTGTGAATATTTTTGGTTGATATGATAACTTAATGAAGATTTAAAAACATTGTTGGATTCTTGCATGTTATATATATACTACTATTTGTTAAAAATTTTCTTTTAAATTTTTTTTAGAGCTTTTGCTGTTCTCTGTTTTTTGGGCATTGCCGGCCGACCGGCTCTAAACCCCGATCGACCGCTGGAACTGTCAGTGCTCTCGGGTTTTCTGGGTCGACCGACCCGGTCGACCGCTCTGAGTTACAGAGCTCTCGGGTTTTCTGGGTCGACCGGCCCGGTCGACCGTGCGTCGATTTCAGCCCTAAATCTGCCTATTTATTCACTGTCTCTCTCATTTCTCTCACACCCAACCGGCGATCCCCCTTTCTCTCTTTTCTCCAAAAATTTTCAACTCTCAAAATCTCTCATATTTCTTCAAAATCCTAGTTGGATTCACTCATTGTGGGTTAGATCTTCACTCTCAGGGCTTTCTCACCAACAGATTTCAGGGATTTCAAGATCTAGGGTTAGGGTTTCTCTCATTCAGGTAAAAATCTCTTCTTTTGTTTAAATCTTGATATCTAGACTTAAGTATCTCAATTCCTTGTCAAAGATTTTTAGGTTTCTTGTTGTTTAGATCAAGCCATAACCATCTACTCTAAAAATCATCTAAAAATCACTCTTTTCTCCAAAATGTCTAAGAGGTCTAGGTCTGAGAAGGGAAAAAGTGTAGTTCCCTCATCTTCCACCACTCCTAAACCTAAACGACCCTTTGTTAATGATCTAGCTGAAAACCGGTTCATCATACTTTCTAAGAAAGCAGTCATATCAGGGAGATGTGTGATTCTCAAAGACTTTGAACATCTCCACATCCCTCGCATTCTGAAAAGAAATTCTTTGGATAAATTCATGGCCATTAGGGAACCTGTGTACCCCTCCTTAGTGCATCACTTCTATGCCAATTTTGCTTTTGAGGGAAATCGAGTGAGATCTCGTATTCTTGGGAAGGATATTGACATTCCCCTATCCCAATTTGCTGATATTCTGCATCTCTCCTCTGGAGGAGTTGATGTTTACACCTTTAATCTCCAAGATTTTGAATATCCGGACGGTGAGTCTGCGCTCACCGCTTCCACCTTGATTCACGGGAATGACAATCCCGATTTGGTTAGGAATGAGGAAGTGAACAAGTTCACGTTCACCGCCCAAGTCCTAGCCAAATTTGTTTTCTATAATATTTTACCTAAGTTCGGTGAGTATAGCAATGCTAGGGGTCCAGTTCCTCTTATCATCTATTGCCTTCTGAAAGGCATTAAGATCAATTTCCCACATCTCATTGCTTCTCACATGGCCTCTGATCAGATCCGCATGTACGGTAGGCATTTGCCTTATGGCATGCTCATATCCTATCTTCTTAAACATTTAGGATTTGATCTTTCTTCGGAAACTCCTTCCGAACCCTCTGTGAACTTGGACTGCACCCTTTTGAAGAGGATGCAGGCTCAGATTCGTCGAGCCCCTCCTGAGCAGCCCCCTCCAGTTCCAGTACCAGGATCTTCATCAGCCCCAGGGTCTTCTTCGGCCCCAGGGATTTCCTCTGCTCCCGGTCCATCTTTATCTCCTGAGTTCCAGTCCTTCATTTCTTCTGAGATTCGCTCTCAGATCCAGGAGCATCAGTCTTGGATCGAACAGCAAGACGCAGCCTTTCGTGCGGATATGGAGCAGCGAGATGCAGCCCTTCGCGCGGAGATGGACTCGCGCTTCCAAGGAATTCGCAATGACATGTCTTACTTTGCGAACGCCATGAGATTCGTGGACTCGCAATTTGAGACACTATTTGCGAAATTCGATATGCTTGGTCCAGATCCCACGTCCATTGCTCGTCCTCTTCCATCCTCCGGCCCTCCATTTCCTGCCAGAGACCCTACTGTTGTTTCACCTCCACAGCCAGGCGTTGCTGGCATCGATCCAGAGGAGGTAGGTCATGATGATGATGATGATGATGATGAGACGATGGCAGAGGGTGACGCTGAGGAGAGTTCGTCTGAGGAAGATGATGCTGAGGAGAGTTCTTCAGAGGACGATGCTGCTGGTGGTGCTGAGTGACCTGCCCCTTTTGATGATGTCAAAAAGGGGGAGAGTTATTTATGAGAGAGATACATTTCATATTTTGTGTACTTGACCTATGTATTTGTGTTGTGTACTGGTATTGTGTTTGGACATCTTTGTATGGTGGACATGTATCTTTATATTGTGTCTGGACATGTTTTATATTTATGTTGTGTTTTTATAAAAATGTGTTATCTTTTTTATGACATGAGTACCTTTGGCATGGACATGAGTATTGTGGATTATCACTTGCTATTTATCATTTGTGATATTTATCTATGCCTGAGTATGATTTCTTTATATGCATGTGTTGAGGGGGAGCTTCACTTGAAGTCTCTACCAAGCTTCACTTGAAGTCTCTACCCAAAATATTTGTGATAACTATATATGTTTTGTCATCATCAAAAAGGGGGAGATTGTTGGCCCAAAGGCCATTAGCCCTATATCTTGTTGGATATTTTGATGATAACAAACCATATTTAGTTGTGTATTTAACAATTTTGTTTAAAAGTATTTCAGGTTAAACAGGTTGATTTGACGGCTCCACTATCAAGACTCACAAGTTTGGACGCCGCTAAAGATGTGCATTCCCAAGCTAAGCATATTAGGAAGCTTCGGGATCAAGACATGAAGAAAAGACCTAGTCAAGATCAAGACAATGAAAAAGTTCGAGATTTGTATTTTTACTTTTCTTTTAGACGTTTTGTCAAAACCTAGATGTTAGAAGTAGAGTTATGGGATTGTCACTCACACACACACTTTAGTTTGATTCATGGCTTCAAAAACAATTTCTATTTCCAACTTAGTTTTAGAGTTAACATGTTTTGGAAAATTGTTTTAGAAACTTTAAGTTTTGGAAAAACCGATTTTTTGGAAAAACAAGTTTTTATCAAAGAGGATCTTTATCAAAATGTTTTAACATGTTAGAGTAGTGACTTATGATCATACTCCTATTTTTATAAGATCCAAAACCTCAACCCAAAAGACCAAAACCAAAAACCCAAGTTCTGGTTTCTGCAGTGTCTGATTTTTCAGAACTGACAGAAGCCGGTCGACCGTCCGGGTCGACCGATGTGCACGCTGTGCATGTGTGCACGTCGGCCGACCGCTCGGGTCGACCGGGGCACTTACAGTGCTCTCAATTTGTTCGGGTCGACCGGGGCGGTTGACCGTTGTCCCCCAACGGTCAGAAATATGACCGTTGGCGGTCGACCGGCCCGGTCGACCGGAAGCTGTCAGAAATTCTGACAGACTCCAACAGCTATATTTTTCTGACTGTTTTTGTTGGGATCTTCACCCAACGAGTTTCTCCACCAGTTTTACCCTGTTTCTCAACCCCTATAAATAGTGGGTCTCTTCAACTTGATGAGACAACAATTTTTACAAGATTTGACAAGAGACTTTCATAAGTTTTTTCAAGCCTTTCAATTGAGAAAAGATTTTCAAAGCCAAAATTTCCATACACCCTTTTGAAGCCTTTACCTCTACTTCACTCTAGATATTTGCACTACACAATCCCAAATTCTACATCTACATATTGGTTATAGGATTGTGCTAAGTGAGCGATTTTCGATCAAGTGTGATCATTTTCTTCTTGTGTGAAGTTGTAGAGGCATCGGCCTCAAGGCGAGCTAGTGTGCTCCGGGTGGTGTTGCGGATCACGAGAGATAGGACAAGTGTGTCCTTGTATTGGCGATCCGGTGGGATCAACAATAGTGGAAATCCTTCAAGTGTGAAGGCGGGGACGTAGAGCGTGGCTCGAACCTCGGAAACATATACTTGTGTTTGCGTTTGCTCGAATTTTCTCTAAACTCAAACTCCTTTATTTCTTGCACTATTTATTGTGTTTATTGCTAGTCTTTTAATTTGAGCAATTTGTTAGTAGAATTTTTTTTAATTCCGCATTGTTGCCATATTTCATATAGCCATCACCTATTCACCCCCCTCTAGGTGATTTCAAGATCTTCATGTCTGACTTCGTACTCCCCGCGAACTTGGTTGACGATAAGTTTAGAGTCACCATATGCCTCAAGATTTTTAACGCCAATCTCATCGGCGAGTTGCATTCCAATCAAAAGGGCATTGTACTCCGCTACATTGTTGGAGCAAGGCTCGGTTAATGAGACGGCTCGAGGAATCACATAGTTCTGTGGGAGACGAGTACTACCCCTACTCCTGTTATGATATGTCCTTTTGGGCCTGTTCTCAATGCACCGTCAAAGAAAAGTCGCCACACTTGTCTCTCAAAAAATGTCTGGGTCAGGCATACTTCAGCGACCTCGTCTGGGAGATCCTCGTAAAGTTCGGCTGCCCTCGAATCTGGATGCTCAGCCAGAAAATCCACCACCGCTTGTCCCTTCACGGCTCTTTGTGGTAAAAAACGCATTTCATATTGGGATAGCAGTATAGCCCATTTTGCCAATCGGCCATTTAACGATGATGGCTTTGTCATGAGTAACCTCAAAGGGTTAACCTTTGATATGACATTTATAGTTTGTCCTACCAAATAGTGTCGCATTTTCTGAACAGCGAACACCAATGCCAAGCATTCCTTCTCGATCGGGTTGTATCGATATTCGGCCCCGATCATAGTCCTACTCAAATAATAGATTGCTTGCTCGTGTCCTTGATCATTGTTCTGGGCTAGTAAAGCTCCTAAAGAATGATTTATTGCTCGGACGTATATCAGGAAAGGTTTTCCAGACACCGGAGCTGTAAGGACTGGTGGTTGTGTGAGGTATTGTTTAATTTCCTCAAATGCTTGCTGGCAAGCGTTATCCCAAATGAACGAGACACCCTTTTTCATTAATTTGGTAAAGGGTTGGCATCTTCCGGAGAGATTTGAGATGAACTTTCGGATGTATGCCAATTGTCCTTGCAATCCCCTGAGTTCTCTGAGAGTCTATGGAGGTTGCATCTCCTGAATGGCATGAACTTTTTTCGAATCCAAGTGAATCCCTGTGGAAGTTACCACGAACCCTAGTAATTTGCCACTGGCCACCCCCAGGAAGGATTTGGTAGGGTTCATCTTCAACTGATGGGTCCGCATGATGTCAAAGATAGCCTTTAAATCGGCTATATGATTACCTTTGGTGCGGCTTTTTACTGCAATATCGTCAACATAGCATTCCACTATTTTGCGCATATATTCGTGGAAAATGGCATTCATGGCCCTTTGATATGTCGCCCCCGCATTCTTTAGTCCGAAGGGCATGACGGTGTAGCAGTATACCCCAATGGTGTCCTGAAAGAGGTATGTTTCATTATCAGGATATATTTTAATTTGATTATACCCTGAAAATTCATCCATGAAGGACATTCGCTCGAATCCACACGTATTGTCAATCATGACATCCGTGATTGGCAGTGAAAATTCGTCCTTGGGACAGGCCTCGTTTAGATCGCGAAAATCAATGCAGATCTGGATCTTTCCGTTCTTTTTAGCAACGGGAACGATGTTGGCTACCCAATCAGGATGTTATTCTTCCCTAAGGAAGCCAGATTCTATAAGTTTTTTGACTTCTATTGAATTGCCACCATTACTTCTGGACGGAACCGTCGCTGCTGTTGTTTGACCGGCTTCACGTCCGCATTAATGTTGAGGCGATGCATAGCCACTCGAGGATCAAGTCCAAGCATGTCCTTGTAATTCCAGGCGAAAACATCTATATACTTTCGCACAAGCGATATTAAATCATCTTTCTCAGAAGGCGACAGACTTTCGCTTATAAAGATGGGCTTAGGATTAGCCTCATCTCCTAGATTAATCTGAGCAACCTTATCTTCCGTGGGTGGCTCGCGCTGTTTAAAGCGAGTATCCCAAAGAGCATTTAAGTGTTTGATCCAAGGATCTGTATCAGATCGGATCATTTCTTTATCTCTGTCTTCCAGGTGGCCTGTTGAAACCATATTCACTGAAAGTTTTCTGAAGATGTTGCCAACACTAACATCCGACTCTCACGATGACGTGCCCGATGAGTAATCATGACATAATGACTCTTCAGAATCAGAGGCTGATGGGATCGGGGTTGACACATAGCTTAACCCCCTGCGAGTCTGATGATAATAATCAGGGGTTTTCCCTTTTGGCACAAAAGATTAGAGTAGTGTTCTCCTTTCTTTGCTGAAATTCAACCCTGGACCGTTTGTCAGATCATACCCCATGCTTTCCATTATTCTGAGTGCATTGGACTCATAATGACCAAACTGAGAGGATTCGTTCTCGCTTTCTGATTCTTCACGGGACATCAGTTCAGATTTAATTCGTCCGAAAAGAATTAGTTTTTGGCCTTTCCATCTTACTGGAATCATGAATATTGATTCTTGCGCATTACCGGCATCTTGATACGTTTCGAAGGACGGCTTCACTGGTACATGCAATGATGTCATAGCATCCATTGCCGACCAAAGGTCATCATCCACTTCAGTACTAGTGTCTGACGGTACTGAATCAGAAGCGAATACAGAAAAATAAGCCAAATCTAATTCTTCATTAATATACCATCCGCCTACATCATCGGCGGTGTTATCAATATTGAGCTTATTAATGCTCGTTATAAGTAGATCTAGTTCCCACATGCACTCTTCTTTTTCTGGCTCGGTGTCGGCTTCATTACCAGAGTCTGACTCCTCTGGTTGCGGGATTTTGTTTGTTTCCATAGAGTCCTGATACAGAAGAGAATCTGTGAAATAGTTCTCGACTCCCTTGAACGAATGTCTTTCGGCAATCAACGTTCGTACCTTTCCACTCCCATCGATGTATTTCATGACTTGGTCGAGGGTGGAGGGAACGAGAATTATGATGAATCCACGGTCCTCTCAGTAGCAAATTATATGAGGTGTTGGCATCGATCACGTAGCATGTCACTTCCGACTTTAAATCCCCAATTTGGCATTTGAGCTTGATCTTCCCCATTGGACGGGTGTCATTGGCATTGAACCCATAAATGGTCATCTGGGTAGCACTCAACGGTGGGTAGGAATCCCTAAATGTTGCATGACTCGGCGAGGCATAATGCTCAATGCAGACCCTGGATCTACCTGAATACGACTTACTTCAGATAATCCGATGTACCCTGTAAAGTATAGGGGTCGATCATGTTTTCCTTTAACTTGCATATCATCTGCCGTGAAAAAGATGCAGGGAGCATTTTGGGAGGTGTGGAGGCAACCCTCTACATCTTCCTCCCGTAGTCTAACTAGCACCTGGGTCATGAAAATCTCAGCGTCAGCTAGAGCCTCTCTCAAAGCCTCTCAAGTTGACTTTGATAGCCTCAGGAGCTCGTAAAGAGTGATTCGGGCCGGGATATTGGCCAGTTGAGTCAGGACGTCAAAACGGTAAGGTGTTGTGGATCCTTCCACGATGTCTTTTGAGAGAGCTTTGGAAAATTGAAGCTCTTTCTGTCTCTCCACGGGTTGTTTTGTGGAGGGCTTGACTGACTCTGTAGTTGGTTTAGGAGGAGTTGGCGCCATTTCGTCATACTTTTTTAAATATGACTGACCCGAACGAGTTTCCGTCACAAGTTGGTTGGGTTCTGCAGTGAGAACTATTGTTTCCTCTTCTGAATCAGTCAGTGAGGGAACATCAGTTTTCGCTTCTCGGGAAGAAGCACACACCACATTACAAGACGAAGCTTTTGCTTTGCCTTTAGACTTTCTGTTGGTAACAGTGGTCCATTACTGGCCATCCACAAGGTTGGGATGAACCCACATAACTTCTCCTTAAGGTGTGGGAATAGGTACAAAGCCCTTCTCTTGCTGATGGTGAGGGTCTATGTTGATCATTCTTAGCTCCCCTTTTGGGATGGGGACTACTCCAAAGGGTATTGGAGGTTGTCTTCCAAACTAGAGGAATGATGTCATATTGGCCGTCACTTTTTTCTGCTCTGGACGGAGTTTTAATACCTCTGCATCAATCAAGGCCTGAAGGATGTCTTTAAAGACATAACAGCTCTTGGTGGGGTGTCCCAGCATCTATGATACAGTCAGTAGTTGGGATTATCGGTTTTACTGACTTCTTCAGGGCGTCTAGCTTCAAGAAGTTTCAATCTGTTGCTCTTATTAAGTCACTTGAACAGTGAGTCAACATGTTCGTCCTTGAAAGAATGCTGGCGCGTGGCTGGCTTGAAGAGCCACTTCCCTTGACCGGTTGAGGTTTGACGGGGGATTTGGTCTCTGTCGCCAAGTTATCCTTCCTTTTTGTTGGAGGGATGAATCTGGCGCACGCCTTGTCGACCTTTCAGGTCTTGGTTTGCTTTCTTCTGTCCTAACCCGGGCGATAATTTCTTCAGCCTGTTCACCTTGCTGGATCAATTGTTTCCAGGTACGGCTTTCAGCAACTCCTATTTGGGCGAGGAGCGAAGTTTGTAGATTGTGGCGGCATGTCTCTACCAGGGTGACCTGGGTCATACCGCTTGGATATCGGAGTGCTACATTCTGAAATCTTTCTACAAATGATTTGACGGACTCCCCTTTCGCTGTTTTATAGCCAAAAGAGTAGGCATTGTGACCTCTGAGTCGTCTTCAAAGAAGCGTATCAGAAAGAGCTTCTCCAAATCGCCCCAATTCTTAATAGAGCCTTCCGGGAGCTTCATGAACCATTCAAAGGCGAGCCCTTTTAGGGTGCCGATGAATAAACGTGCCAGGATGGCATCGTTATCTATCACATTCCCTGTCTGAGACTTAAAGTAGTAGATATGTTGGTTCGGTGACCCTTTGCCGTCAAATGCTTGGAGGGTCAGAGCTTTGAACTTGGGAGGGTATGGAACAAGGTCTCATTCAGCTGGATATGGCCGGACCACTCTTACTTCTTGAAGGCCTTGCCGATTAGTAAGGGCCTCAAGACATTGCTCTAACTGATTCATTCTTTTAGAATGAACCCTTCCCTGGTCTCGGTCGTCTTTTTCCTGAGATGAGGATTTAGACGAGCCAAAAGTAGATTGCTCTTTCTCCTCAATATGTACAGAAGATGAGCTTTCTCTCTCTTTTCATTTGCCCTTAGACTTTTTAGAGGAGGCTTTGTCGATTGACTTCCTCTTGTCTTCAAGTAATTGTGCCAGCATCTGCTTAAGGGAATCGATAGATTCTTGTTGAGCGCGAATCATCTCGAATTATTCCTTCTAGACCTGGGCTTGCTGCTCCAACCGCCTGGCTGTCTCCTCTAGAGTGTTTGTTATGTAGATAAAGGCCTCCTTCTCTATGGAAGAGTTCGAAGCCTATGACTCTGTAATAGCGGAATGCGAGTCATTTACTTTAATGCCCCAAGTCAGAGCACTGTAATTGATCGGGGGAATTACCCCAATCCTGAGTGCGAGTATGTGAGTACACTCCTTTCGGCTCTGTGTCAGACTCGTCGGAGCTGACCACAAGTTGCTTTCCCCTACTCCTATTGTAATACCCCGTTCCCGGAATACGTACTTAGTTGCGTATTCAGATTTTCGATCGTATTTTTTTCGATTTGTTTTCCTGTATTTAATCTGTATTATGAATTCCTTGTATGATTGTTTTATCTTGGATGTGGATTCGTGGACTCGGAGTCAGCCCTAGTCTGAACCGAAGGCCCGATCATAATATATTCTTCGATTTAGTCTTTCTGGTGTGTAGAATTGACCGATTTCGGTTTCAAATATTATTTTCCAATATATTAGATTTTCTGTGATTTTCTGGATTTTTCTTGGATTAAATTGAATTTCTTCAAAACGGAGTCGGCCAGTGCCGCTGACCGATTCCTGGATTTTTAATTCTCAAACTGTTTGGAATTTCATGATGGTCCTTTAGGCATTATTCCTTAGAATCCTATTTTCTACTTACATTCTTTTTCTGAGGATTTTACGATTTTATGAAAATTCCATCGGAGTCGGTAGGTAACTGATTCCGGGATTTTTAGTTTTAAAACTATAAAGTATTTCTGAAAAAGGATTTCACTATGAGTCTCCATATATTATTATTGATTTTTGGGTAAATTTGCGAGTCGTTCCGAGATACTTGAATTTCGGACGATTCCGGTATTTCCCAAATTGTTTTCCGTATTCTTGACTTGGACCCGGGTATCTGTATTTTCAACAATTTCATTTGAGTCCAAGAGAAAATATCTTCTCTTTATCATTTCTCTACCATTTTCCTTTCTCTATTTTCCTTTCCTTCCTTCACAAGCCAAAGAGATTTCCAATTTCCCAAATTCCTAATCTTTTCCAAAATCCATTTTCTTCCACACTCTTCCATCTCAAAATATCTTCACCTAACCTCCACCTCACCCCCTCCACTTGGCCGGCCATGATTGGTCAAGTGACACCTCATGCTTCCCCATTTACACAAAACCCCCTCTCTTCCATCTCAATTACACCTCCTTCACAAATCACAAATCATATATAAACTTTCCATTACATTTCCTTTCTCTTTTTCTTCACTTCCACAAAGAAATCCCCTTCTCCAAAATCCTCCTTCATCTCAACATCCACCACCAACCTCAAGGGCATCATCTAGGTCATCATCTCCACCTCAAGCATCAACAAGATCTTCATCTTCAACCTCAATCAAGCTACTTCCTTTGGATTGGGGATCATCTCTCTCTTCGTCGGATTTATCACCTTGGATCAAGCTTCACATAACCAATCCAAGTGAGTATTCTTACTCACCAAGACTCATCAAATTCCTAGTATACTTGTATCTACAATTCTTGTACATTTACATCTTCAAATCACATTTTTAAACTATCAAGCACAACCACCAGATTCAGTTCTGTACACTGTGTTCGACCATGATTAGTCGACTTGACCTAGAACCTAGTCGACTAGAAACCCTTAGCTGAAACGTAGCCTTTTCTGACTTCACAGTTTTAGTCGACTAGTCCCTATTACCAGTCGACTAGATATCCCTAGTCGACTACTAGAATTCCCCTAGTCGACTCCTGAAATAAACTCAACTCTCTGTATCTCAATCTTAGTCGACTTAAGTATCTGTTAGTCGACTTGTAGTTCCCTGTTAGTCGACTACCCTTTTTACCTAGTCGACTAACTCTTCCTGAAACAGAAACCCAAACTCTCTGGAACACATTATTAGTCGACCACCCTATTTTCCTAGTCGACTAACCCTTCTATTAGTCGACTACTATTCCAACCTAGTCGACTAACTTATGGCTGTCTGGTATTGTGATTTCCTTCTTGACTATGTATCTTACCCTTGATACATGCACTATATATTATTCCTACTTATACTTCATAGCTTGTACTTTATGATCTATTAATTGGTGTATATCATCTCTTGTCACTTCATATTCCCAGGTTTATGTATTGCCATGCAACTGCTTGTTTCATTCTTATACTTGTACCTTGCCGTGATATTATTGCTTCTTTATTTTATACCATGCGTGGCAGACCCTTCGAGGTCGTTGAACCCTGTTTGCTTCTATGTTTCCCCTTGTCTTGCTATGATCCAGACACGTCAGTACATGTTTTCCTTTAACACATGTCTATCACCTGACATGCCACCACTTTACTAGACCTCTTGTTATGTCTTGACTGACCCGGCCTATTATCAATCTATTGTTATGTTTTATTGCTTGTGATATATCACCACCTTGTCATGCTATCCTTTAAAACCAAGCATGATACACTTGACCTTATGATTATCTTGTTTACGGGAACCCTGCCTTATTTTATGGAACTAAGTGCCACACCATACTCGGTGGGGGCCACCTCTAGAATCCACTCCCTCAGAACAAAGTGCCACATGGAACAAAGTGCCACACCTCACGGTGGGGGCCACCTCTTGAATCTGTGGGGGCCACCTCTTGAATCTGTAGGGCTATTACTGTAATACCCCTCTCCCGGAATACGTACTTAGTTACGTATTCAGTCTTTCGATCGTATTTTCCGATTTACCATCCGTATTTGACCAATTTCAATTCCAAATATCATTTTCCAATATTTTAGATTTTATGTGATTTTCTGGAATTTTCTGGAATTAAATGAATTTCTTCAAAACCGGTGTCGGCCAGTACCGCTGGCCGATTTCCGAATTTTTATCTTCCAAATTAGGAATTTTTAGAAAGTCCTTTAGACTTTATTGCTTAGAATCATATTTCCTACTTATACTCTTTTTCTGAGAATTTTATAAATTTATGAAAATCCTTTCGGAGTCGGTAAATTACTGATTCCAAGATTTTTAACTAAAAATCTATACAGTATTTCTTCAAACGAATTTCACCATTGGTCTTCAAATATTATTCTTGATTTTTGGTAAAATTTTCAGACCATTCCAAAATACTTGAATTTCGGGCATTTTTCCAAAATTTGCAAAATTCCTTTTCCACTTCATTTCCACCTCATTTCCCACTCACACACTTCACCTAACCCCACTAACTCTCTCTCCTTCTCATGGCCGACCAAGTGGCAAGGGAGGGGACACCTCACCCCTTCTTTTTGCAAGAAAACCCTTCCCTTTCACTTTAATTCCTCTCCTTTACAAAAATCACAAACCTATATATGCATTGTCATTTGCAAATTGCCCTTTTCTCATTTCTTCACCAAGAGAAGAAATCTTCTTCAAAATTCCCTTCTCCTTCCTCAACAAACCCTAGCTCCAAAATCACCCAAATCCCTTCACTTCCACCTCAAGATCTCAAGGGTTTTCATCTAGGGCTTCATCAAGGGAGCTCAGATTCAACCATCACTTCCCAAGACAACACCAAGGGGGAGTTCTTCAACCCTAGCTTCATCAACAACTTGTGGATTGAAGCCAACACCTCCATCCTTGGATCAAGCTTTAGATTTGACCCCTCCAGGTGAGTATCTTACTCACCAAGACCTAGCTAATATTCCATAGGCTTAGGGTAGGGATCCTTGTACAATTATAACATAAAAATCCTATTTTTAGGACATTAACACCCAATTCCAACATACCCATGTGGACATATTAATCACCATGGCTATTCTCTGTTCTAGTGTACTTGTGATGATAGATCAGGTCCCCTAATAACATAAAAATCCTACCTTTAATCTGTTAGAATCAACCCACACGAATTCTGATTTTCTGCCTTAACAGCAGCTTATTCCAGAGGATCGGTCGACCGGCAGTCGACCGATCACTCTGCCGATGTGCACAGAGTGCACAGCTTTGAGCTGGCGGTCGACCGGCAGTCGACCGACCACTCGACCGGCTTAAGGAACTTGTTGTGGACCAGTCGACCGGCAGTCGACCGGCCAAACCTGGAGCTCACGCACCTTGTACGGTCGACCGGCAGTCGACCGGCAGTCGACCGCCTTTGTAAATCCCAGTCGACCGGCAGTCGACCGGAGGTCGACCGCCAGGTCAAATCCTGGGACAGAATTCAGACTCCTTTCCTTTCTAATTTTTGATATTTCCCTGATACATGTATGCTGTTTTAGCCTTGTTTATGCTTCATACCTGTACTGCATGACTTGTTACCTGATGGATCTTGCTTTATTATGCTTCATGACTCATGTTATATATTACTATTCCATATCATGTTAAATATGAAATATCACCCCCCTTCATGCTATCACTCAAACACCAAGCATGATATACCCGACCTTTATATAAAATATACCAACTTACATGGGGACAGGGGGAAATATGCGGAATATCGATATGTGTTCGTGTTTACAGTGGTATTAGATTGTGCACTATATTTTTCGGTCTTACCTGCGGTACTCCAGGGGACCGAGGGGAGTGCTTCCTCCCTTTCCTGTTTACTGTCATGACAAGGGCATACATAAGACCCTCCTGTTAGCCTAGCGGCAGGTTCCGTCTTCAAGCAACGGAACAATACTGGGCCGTGGTCCCGGGCATGCACGGGACCCACTGTAAACATAGTTCGTCGATACAACCGCTGTTTCCAATAACAACCTTGTTTCACTAGGATATGGATCTATGTGCTCTGGGACGCTGGGTCACATAGCTAGATATCACAGTAAGACAAGTAATAATAATAAGACATTAATTGTAGATTTATTGCATATGACTTTATCTTTCTTAGTTTACATCTCTTGTCATGCATTGCTACTTAGTACTATCTCATTATCTCTATTCATGATCCTTGCCACTTGGCTATCTTTTATTTGTTATATTATGTCTTGACCCTTTGGATTTGCATATTCAGATTCTGAGGCTTGGAGCGAAGTGGAGCCTTCCACAGAGGACTTGGCTTACCTAGGAGAGCAGGCTGACCAGCTCTAGATCTATCCTGCCCGACACTTCTTTTGGTTCACGGATCTCCATCCTTACGTGAGCGCTTTTGTATTTTTGATTGTATATCGTTCTTTTGGACTTGGGTTGTGATAAAGGACACTTGTAAAGTGATTTTGCTTATCATAACTTGTGCAACCTTGTATTTATATTTTGTAAGTTGGCATATGATTATACCACGCTGTGTGTGTTGTACTCTGATACTTGTCGTACTTATGCTTAGCGTATATACGTGGGGGCACCATCTGGCCTACGTATATGCGTTGCAGTGACGTCCCCGTATCATTGGGATCGGGGCGTTACAGGTTGGTATCAGAGCCTAGGCTCTCAAACCTAAAAGTACAACCAAGTGGCAAATTCTAGTGATTTGCTAATGCCAACTACAATGTACAAAGTTATAAAGTCCTTCTTGATTCCTTCGTTGATCAATTCCTTCGTATCCTAAACTCCTTTCCCTTGTTTCCAATTCCAGATCTTATCCCTTTCGGTATGGAGAGACGTTCGGGTCGCAACAATGTCGGGCAAGTACCGAATGGACCCGTAGGAGGAGAGGGTGCTGATGTCCTGAGGATCATTCAGACTATGCTGGGAAACCAGCAACAGCAGATGGAGAATCAGCAGCAGCAGACTGAGCTCCTCAGGCAGGAGTTGGCAGCTCCGAAGGAGCAGAGGCCTGGGAACGTGTCAGACTTCCGGCGGCTGCAACCGGCCGTCTTCACGGGAGTCGAGAGACCATTGGAGGCTGAACAGTGGTTAACAGACACCACCGATCTGCTGAACGCCGCCAGGGTGCCTAAAGAGAACCAAGTGGAGGTTGCAAAGATCCAGCTGAAGGACATAGCCAGGACTTGGTGGCTTGCAGAGGAGGCTCGCTTGAAGGAACCTATCTCTTGGGATACGTTCTCCAAGAGCTTTTATAGCAGGTTCTTTCCCGCCACTGCTCAGAAGGACATGGAGGAGCAGTTCATCAGGCTTCAACAGGGGGATAGATCCGTTGATGAGTATGCTGCAGAATTTCTCAGGTGAGTCGCTTCGCCCCGTACATGATAGCAGATGAGGAGAAGAGGGCAAGCCGGTTCCAGCAAGGTCTGCAAATGGACATTCAGATGTTCCTAATGCCCCATCATCTGAAGACCTATGCAGAAGTTCTCACCAGCGCTCGAGAGGTGGAGCGTGGGTTTGAGAAGAAGCAAGGAGATCAGAGGAAGGACCAGGCCATGAAGAGGCCGTTTGTACCGGTGGGAAGAGGAGGACCGTCCAGGGTAGCGAAGGTTCAGGCCAGGCAACCATTCAGAGCAGTTCCTTACCAGATGGCTCGACCAGGTCTTATCTGCAACTTTTGCCAGAAACCAGGACACTCTCAGCAGAATTGCCGGAGGGCAAATGGATGGTGTTTGGTGTGTGGAGCACGAGACCATGCCGTGAGACCTGTCCTCACAGGAGAATGGGGTTTGCTAACCAAACCTTGCCGGCACCTCAGGGGCAGAATGGGCAGAGGGCACTACCAGGGCCAGTTGGGCAGAGGCACCAGGGACCAGTGATGAGGAGAGCTCTTCCCCTTCCTCCACCGCATGTTGCTCGCCTAGTGCAGAGAGGAGCCCGGACAGCAGCAGGGCGTGGCAGAGGTCAGGCCTACAACCTGACAGCAGAAGAGGCTGAGGCTTCAGAGGAGGTGATTACAGGTAACATCAGAATTCATTCCATACCTGTTCTCGCACTCTTCGATTCAGGTGCATCCCACTGTTATATCTCCGACCATTTTGTGGCTGTTCATTCCATACCTGTTAAGGCTTTAGACCACAAGTGGGAGATAAGTACCGGGAATGGGGTAGTTGTATCTTCTAGAGTTTGTGCTGACTGTCCAGTGAAACTTTGTGGGAAGATCTTGGCCATAGATATGCTCGTACTAGACACCAAAGGGTACGACGTAATCTTAGGCATGACTTGGCTCAGTCAGTACTATGCAGTGATTGACTGTAGAGGAAGGAAGATCAATTTCAGAATCCCGCGTCAGCCGGAGTTCCAGTTTAGCGGAGAAGTGAAGCCTGCTAAGAGGAAGATTCAGATGACCACTTCGGAGGTTCTGAAGGGAGTGCCAGTGTGGGATGAATTTCCAGAAGTCTTTGCTGAGATTTCAGGACTTCCACGGAGAGGATAGTGGAGTTCTCCATTGATACAGTTCCAGGGACAGCTCCTATATCTAAGGCTCCGTACAGGATGGCACCGACGGAGTTGGAGATCTTGAAGAAGCAACTGCAGGAGTATTCGGACAAGGGATTGATTCGGCCAAGCACTTCACCATGGGGAGCTCCAGTGCTCTTGGCGAATAAGAAGGATGGTGGTAAGAGGCTTTGTGTTGATTATAGGGAGTTGAACAAGGTCACCATCAAGAACAAGTATCCCTTGCCCCGGATTGACGACTTGTTTGATCAGCTTCATGGAGCCCGTGTATTTTCTAAGTTAGATTTGCAGTCGGGTTACCATCAGCTGAGGGTGAAGAAGGAGGATGTTCCGAAGACGGCATTCAGGACCCGATATGGTCACTATGAGTTTCTAGTTATGCCTTTCGGAGTCACAAATGCCCCTGCAGTTTTCATGGGCTTGATGAATCGAGTGTTCTCCCCTTACCTAGATCAGTTTGTAGTTGTATTCATAGATGACATCCTGATCTATTCAAGGAATGAGAAGGAGCATGCAGAGCACTTGAGGATTGTGTTGCAGACCCTTCAGCAAGAGCAGCTTCATGCCAAGAGGAGCAAGTGTGAATTCTGGTTGGACAGCATAGCTTTCCTTGGACACATAGTTTCAGCAGAAGGAATTTCAGTTGATCCTAGTAAAGTCCAGGCAGTGCAGAATTGGCCAGTTCCGAAGTCGGTGACTGAGATAAAGAGCTTTCTTGGACTAGCCGGATATTACAGGCGCTTTGTCCAGGATTTCTCTAGACTTGCAGCTCCGTTGACCAGGCTCACCAGAAAAGGGGAGAGATACATATGGACAGAAGATTGTGATGCAGCATTTGAGCAGTTGAAGCAGAGGCTTATCACAGCTCCAATTTTGAGGACTCCTTCAGGAAGAGGAGGGATGGTCATTTTCTGTGATGCATCAGGTAAAGGCCTGGGGTGTGTGCTTATGCAACATGATCATGTTATAGCATATGCATCTAGGCAGTTGAAGCCTCATGAGAGGAATTACCCAACTCATGACTTGGAGTTGGCAGCTGTGATATTTGCTTTGAAGATCTGGAGACACTACCTTCTGGGAGACAAGGTGTTGATATACACAGATCACAAGAGCCTCAAGTATATTTTCTCACAGAAGGAGTTGAATATGAGGCAGAGGAGGTGGTTCGTCTGCATGGAGTTCCAGTTAGTATTGTGTCAGATAGAGACACCAGATTCAGATCTCATTTCTGGGAGAGTCTCCAAGAAAGTCTGGGAACTCGTCTGAAATTCAGTACTTCTTATCATCCTCAGACAGACGGACAATCTGAGAGGACTATCCAGATCCTCGAAGATATGTTGAGGGCTTGCATGATTGACTTTGGGGGATCTTGGGAAGACCATCTTCACTTGGCTGAGTTTTCATATAACAACAGCTACCAGGCAAGTATTAAGATGGCACCCTTTGAGGCATTGTATGGTAGGAAGTGCCGATCACCGATTTGTTGGGATGAAGTCGGTGAGAGGAGTCTTTTGGGACCAGAGATTCTGATGCAGACTACAGAGAAAGTCAGGATTATCAGAAATCATCTCAGGGCTGCTCAGAGTAGGCAGAAGAGTTGGGCAGACACTCGGAGAAGGCCATTGGAGTCCAGGTTGGAGATCATGTATTCTTGAGGATATCACCTACCAAGGGAGTGATCCGGTTCGGTGCTCGTGGGAAACTAAGTCCAAGGTATATTGGCCCATTCGAGATCCTGGATCGTGTGGGAGATGTGTCCTATAGATTGGCATTACCGCCATCTTGGACGGGGTGCATAATGTCTTCCACGTGTCTCAGTTGAGGAAGTATGTCAGGGATGACAGCCATATTCTGGATCATTCCGAGCTGGAGTTACAACCGGATTTATCATACCAAGAGCAGCCGTTGGCCATTCTGGATAGAAGTGTCAAGACACTGAAGAATAGAGCTATTCCATTGGTATTGGTGTCATGGAACAGGCATGCGCCAGGAGAGGCCACTTGGGAGCGTGAGGACGTTATCCGGGAGCGTTATCCTCAACTTTTCACATCTTGATTGGGTAAGACTCTTTTCTTCTACTCTTCTTTACCGTTATCTTTCCTTGTATCCATATCTATCTGTTGCTTTTCCTGTTATCTTTCACCTTATGAAATTTCGAGGACGAATTTTTGTAAGGTGGGTAGATTGTAATACCCCTCTCCCGGAATACGTACTTAGTTACGTATTCAGTCTTTCGATCGTATTTTCCGATTTACCATCCGTATTTGACCAATTTCAATTCCAAATATCATTTTCCAATATTTTAGATTTTATGTGATTTTCTGGAATTTTCTGGAATTAAAATGAATTTCTTCAAAACCGGTGTCGGCCAGTACCGCTGGCCGATTTCCGAATTTTTATCTTCCAAACTGTTAGGAATTTTTAGAAAGTCCTTTAGACTTTATTGCTTAGAATCATATTTCCTACTTATACTCTTTTTCTGAGAATTTTATAAATTTATGAAAATCCTTTCGGAGTCGGTAAATTACTGATTCCAAGATTTTTAACTAAAAATCTATACAGTATTCTTCAAACGAATTTCACCATTGGTCTTCAAATATTATTCTTGATTTTTGGTAAAATTTTCAGACCATTCCAAAATACTTGAATTTCGGGCATTTTTCCAAAATTTGCAAAATTCCTTTTCCACTTCATTTCCACCTCATTTCCCACTCACACACTTCACCTAACCCCACTAACTCTCTCTCCTTCTCATGGCCGACCAAGTGGCAAGGGAGGGGACACCTCACCCCTTCTTTTTGCAAGAAAACCCTTCCCTTTCACTTTAATTCCTCTCCCTTTACAAAAATCACAAACCTATATATGCATTGTCATTTGCAAATTGCCCTTTTCTCATTTCTTCACCAAGAGAAGAAATCTTCTTCAAAATTCCCTTCTCCTTCCTCAACAAACCCTAGCTCCAAAATCACCCAAATCCCTTCACTTCCACCTCAAGATCTCAAGGGTTTTCATCTAGGGCTTCATCAGGGAGCTCAGATTCAACCATCACTTCCCAAGACAACACCAAGGGGGAGTTCTTCAACCCTAGCTTCATCAACAACTTGTGGATTGAAGCCAACACCTCCATCCTTGGATCAAGCTTTAGATTTGACCCCTCCAGGTGAGTATCTTACTCACCAAGACCTAGCTAATATTCCATAGGCTTAGGGTAGGGATCCTTGTACAATTATAACATAAAAATCCTATTTTTAGGACATTAACACCCAATTCCAACATACCCATGTGGACATATTAATCACCATGGCTATTCTCTGTTCTAGTGTACTTGTGATGATAGATCAGGTCCCCTAATAACATAAAAATCCTACCTTTAATCTGTTAGAATCAACCCACACGAATTCTGATTTTCTGCCTTAACAGCAGCTTATTCCAGAGGATCGGTCGACCGGCAGTCGACCGATCACTCTGCCGATGTGCACAGAGTGCACAGCTTTGAGCTGGCGGTCGACCGGCAGTCGACCGACCACTCGACCGGCTTAAGGAATTTGTTGTGGACCAGTCGACCGGCAGTCGACCGGCCAAACCTGGAGCTCACGCACCTTGTACGGTCGACCGGCAGTCGACCGGCACTCGACCGCCTTTGTAAATCCCAGTCGACCGGCAGTCGACCGGAGGTCGACCGCCAGGTCAAATCCTGGGACAGAATTCAGACTCCTTTCCTTTCTAATTTTTGATATTTCCCTGATACATGTATGCTGTTTTAGCCTTGTTTATGCTTCATACCTGTACTGCATGACTTGTTACCTGATGGATCTTGCTTTATTATGCTTCATGACTCATGTTATATATTACTATTCCATATCATGTTAAATATGAAATATCACCCCCCTTCATGCTATCACTCAAACACCAAGCATGATATACCCGACCTTTATATAAAATATACCAACTTACATGGGGACAGGGGGAAATATGCGGAATATCGATATGTGTTCGTGTTTACAGTGGTATTAGATTGTGCACTATATTTTCCGGTCTTACCTGCGGTACTCCAGGGGACCGAGGGGAGTGCTTCCTCCCTTTCCTGTTTACTGTCATGACAAGGGCATACATAAGACCCTCCTGTTAGCCTAGCGGCAGTTCCGTCTTCAAGCAACGGAACAATACTGGGCCGTGGTCCCGGGCATGCACGGGACCCACTGTAAACATAGTTCGTCGATACAACCGCTGTTTCCAATAACAACCTTGTTTCACTAGGATATGGATCTATGTGCTCTGGGACGCTGGGTCACATAGCTAGATATCACAGTAAGACAAGTAATAATAATAAGACATTAATTGTAGATTTATTGCATATGACTTTATCTTTCTTAGTTTACATCTCTTGTCATGCATTGCTACTTAGTACTATCTCATTATCTCTATTCATGATCCTTGCCACTTGGCTATCTTTTATTTGTTATATTATGTCTTGACCCTTTGGATTTGCATATTCAGATTCTGAGGCTTGGAGCGAAGTGGAGCCTTCCACAGAGGACTTGGCTTACCTAGGAGAGCAGGCTGACCAGCTCTAGATCTATCCTGCCCGACACTTCTTTGGTTCACGGATCTCCATCCTTACGTGAGCGCTTTTGTATTTTTGATTGTATATCGTTCTTTTGGACTTGGGTTGTGATAAAGGACACTTGTAAAGTGATTTTGCTTATCATAACTTGTGCAACCTTGTATTTATATTTTGTAAGTTGGCATATGATTATACCACGCTGTGTGTGTTGTACTCTGATACTTGTCGTACTTATGCTTAGCGTATATACGTGGGGGCACCATCTGGCCTACGTATATGCGTTGCAGTGACGTCCCCGTATCATTGGGATCGGGGCGTTACAATTACTGTTATGACTGTTTATTCCCGTAACCTGATAATCTTAATAAGCTACAACTTGTATGGGTATGGGAGGAAGTGATGGATGCCGGAATGATATCTTGCTTATAGTATGGGAATATGACATATTGGCGGAACTGTTAGTGGGACTTTGGGCCCACAGATTACTGTTAGGGGGACTTTGGGCCTCCAAAACTGGTCCCAGGTGTATGGGAACTACTATAAGAAGCTATATCAGTTCTCCATC
Organism: Agave tequilana; assembly: GCA_038442645.1. NCBI lineage: Eukaryota > Viridiplantae > Streptophyta > Magnoliopsida > Asparagales > Asparagaceae > Agave > Agave tequilana. The sequence goes on along the minus strand of JAVJIF010006614.1, from coordinate 153,101 downwards.
AGCTTCCGATAACAACCCTCGACTTTCTTATATATGGATGTATGTGGGTTGGGATCGATACCGAGACACATACCTAGATATATGGGTTAGACGAGTAATAATAATAATTGATCACTGTTATGGACCTTATTTTGATTCTCGATATTCCAGTTATGTTTCCAGTTGTGATACTTATTATGATTCCCGTTATTCCAGTTATGTTTCTAGTTATGATTCTTAGTATTCTTGTTATGTATTCCTGTTTGACTTTCATATGATTTGCAACTCTGATTCTATACGCTTGGATTTCTGTGGCATGAGATAAAGGTATATAGATGAGGGTTTCCTTGTTTGGATTATTCCTTCGATGTATTAGTCTCATGGGACCGTGACTTAAGCGTATACAATCAATCTTGCTTATAATCAGTTTTAACCTGGATTTCCTGTTTTATGATTCACTTGTTCATATCTGTCTTACTTGTGTTCTAACCTTTCTACTCTTGTCACTTAGCCATTTGGCTGTAGCCTGTTCATTATTGGGAGGTCCTGACTCCCTTGGATTTGTATGTTCAGGTTGAAGCTTGGATCGAAGTGGAGCTGTCCACAGTAGATCGAGCTTTCTTTAGTGAGCAGGCAGACTAGCTCTACTTCCTTCGTGCCAGACTCCTTTTGACTCACGGGATCTTCACCCTTCTCGTGAGCATTTTGTATCTTTATTGTATATTTTACTTTTGGACTTGGTTGTGATAAAAGACATAGGTGATATGTAATGTTTATCATACACTGTGATGACTTGTATATGTACCTTTTATGTTGGCATGTATATGTATACCACGCTTTGTGTTGTACTCTGATCCCTTGCTTGTACTTTTATGCTTAGCGTATATACGTGGGGGCACTTTCTGACCTACGTATATACGTTGCAGTGACGTCCCGTATCCGTGGAAATCGGGGCGTTACAGGTTGGTATCAGAGCTTAGGCTCTTTCCTCTATAGTACAAACAAGCGGCAAATTCTAGTAATTTGCTAATGCCAACTACAATGTACAAAGTCATCTAGTCCTTCTTGATTATCTAGTTCTTCTTGGTTCCTTCCTTCATATCCTGAAATCCTTCCATTTTTCCATCACTTTCCAGTCATTCTTCATCAACTAGGCATGGATAGAAGATCGGGTCGTAGCAACTCTGGACCAGCATCGAATGGAGCAGCGGGAGAGAATGTGGATATATTGAGGGTTATCCAGATGATGATGGAGAACCAGCAGCAACAGACCGAACTTCTCCGGCAAGAGTTAGCAGCACCTAAAGGACAAAGGCCGGGGAATATATCGGATTTCAGAAGACTGCAGCCAGCCATATTCACGGGTGGGGAGAAACCCTTGGATGCTGAGCAATGGCTGACAGACACATCAGACTTGTTGAATGCAGCCCGTGTCCCAGAGGAAAACCAAGTGGAAGTTGCCAAGGTTCAATTGAAGGATATAGCTAGAACTTGGTGGCTAGCTGAGGAGGCAAGATTGGAGAAGCCTGTCACTTGGGACACATTCTCCAAGAGCTTCTATAACAGATTCTTCCCTGCTACTGCTCAGAAGGACATGGAAGAGCAGTTCATCAGACTTCAGCAAAGGGAGAAGTCCGTGGATGAGTATGCCGCGGAATTTCTCAGACTCAGCCGCTTTGCTCCGTATATGGTGACGGATGAGGAGAAGCGGGCAAGCAGATTCCAGCAGGGCCTACAGATGGACATACAAGTATTCTTGATGCCCCAACAGCTGAAGACCTATTCTGAAGTTCTCACCATAGCTCGAGAAGTGGAGCGTGGACTAGAGAAGAAGCAAGCAAACCAGATGAGGAACCAGGCCAAGAAGAGGCCTTTTGAGTCGATGGATGAGGAGGATGCAGATAGGGCAACCCATGGCCCGATGATGAAGAGACCATTCCAACCTCCTCTGTCTCAGATTGTATGCAACTTCTGCCACAGCCCGGACATTATAAGAGGGATTGTCGAGTGGCCAATGGATTATGTTTGGCATGTGGGAAAGGGAGTCATGCGCTCAGGGATTGCCAGTACAGAAAGTTTGGACATGCGGCACCAGTCAGACCAGCTCATCTAGCCCCAGCACTTCCAGCGCCGCCACTGAGGAGGGACCCTGAACCTGTTGATCGAAGAGTTCCATTTCCACCCCAACGGTATGATCATCAGCAGAGGGGAATGAGAGCTAGAGCAGATCAAGGTAGAGGTCAAGTTCACATCATGGCAGCAGAGACCTCAGGCGATACAGCAGAGTGTGAAGACCAGTATCCAGATCAGGAGCCTTAGGATATCATGGTAACCACTACCCCAGATCTTGTATTTGAGTTGGTTATCGTTCTAAATATTTTCTCTTATCATTCTTTCATTGTCCATCCTGATCCTTCCTGTATTCATCTTATTCCCTGTTTTGGTTTTATGAGCCCTTATTCCAGCCTTTGTCCCCTTTGTGTTCATTTCGCCCCTTAATGAAATTGCGAGGACGCAATTTTTGTAAGGTGGGTGGATTGTAATACCCCGTTCCCGGAATACGTACTTAGTTGCGTATTCAGATTTTCGATCGTATTTTTTCGATTTGTTTTCCTGTATTTAATCTGTATTATGAATTCCTTGTATGATTGTTTTATCTTGGATGTGGATTCGTGGACTCGGAGTCAGCCCTAGTCTGAACCGAAGGCCCGATCATAATATATTCTTCGATTTAGTCTTTCTGGTGTGTAGAATTGACCGATTTCGGTTTCAAATATTATTTTCCAATATATTAGATTTTCTGTGATTTTCTGGATTTTTCTTGGATTAAATTGAATTTCTTCAAAACCGGAGTCGGCCAGTGCCGCTGACCGATTCCTGAATTTTTAATTCTCAAACTGTTTGGAATTTCATGATGGTCCTTTAGGCATTATTCCTTAGAATCCTATTTTCTACTTACATTCTTTTTCTGAGGATTTTACGATTTTATGAAAATTCCATCGGAGTCGGTAGGTAACTGATTCCGGGATTTTTAGTTTTAAAACTATAAAGTATTTCTGAAAAAGGATTTCACTATGAGTCTCCATATATTATTATTGATTTTTGGGTAAATTTGTGAGTCGTTCCGAGATACTTGAATTTCGGACGATTCCGGTATTTCCCAAATTGTTTTCCGTATTCTTGACTTGGACCCGGGTATCTGTATTTTCAACAATTTCATTTGAGTCCAAGAGAAAATATCTTCTCTTTATCATTTCTCTACCATTTTCCTTTTCTCTATTTTCCTTTCCTTCCTTCACAAGCCAAAGAGATTTCCAATTTCCCAAATTCCTAATCTTTTCCAAAATCCATTTTCTTCCACACTCTTCCATCTCAAAATATCTTCACCTAACCTCCACCTCACCCCCTCCACTTGGCCATGATTGGTCAAGTGACACCTCATGCTTCCCCATTTACACAAACCCCCTCTCTTCCATCTCAATTACACCTCCTTCACAAATCACAAATCATATATAAACTTTCCATTACATTTCCTTTCTCTTTTTCTTCACTTCCACAAAGAAATCCCCTTCTCCAAAATCCTCCTTCATCTCAACATCCACCACCAACCTCAAAGGCATCATCTAGGTCATCATCTCCACCTCAAGCATCAACAAGATCTTCATCTTCAACCTCAATCAAGCTACTTCCTTTGGATTGGGGATCATCTCTCTCTTCGTCGGATTTATCACCTTGGATCAAGCTTCACATAACCAATCCAAGTGAGTATTCTTACTCACCAAGACTCATCAAATTCCTAGTATACTTGTATCTACAATTCTTGTACATTTACATCTTCAAAATCACATTTTTAAACTATCAAGCACAACCACCAGATTCAGTTCTGTACACTGTGTTCGACCATGATTAGTCGACTTGACCTAGAACCTAGTCGACTAGAAACCCTTAGCTGAAACGTAGCCTTTTCTGACTTCACAGTTTTAGTCGACTAGTCCCTATTACCAGTCGACTAGATATCCCTAGTCGACTACTAGAATTCCCCTAGTCGACTCCTGAAATAAACTCAACTCTCTGTATCTCAATCTTAGTCGACTTAAGTATCTGTTAGTCGACTTGTAGTTCCCTGTTAGTCGACTACCCTTTTTACCTAGTCGACTAACTCTTCCTGAAACAGAAACCCAAACTCTCTGGAACACATTATTAGTCGACCACCCTATTTTCCTAGTCGACTAACCCTTCTATTAGTCGACTACTATTCCAACCTAGTCGACTAACTTATGGCTGTCTGGTATTGTGATTTCCTTCTTGACTATGTATCTTACCCTTGATACATGCACTATATATTATTCCTACTTATACTTCATAGCTTGTACTTTATGATCTATTAATTGGTGTATATCATCTCTTGTCACTTCATATTCCCAGGTTTATGTATTGCCATGCAACTGCTTGTTTCATTCTTATACTTGTACCTTGCCGTGATATTATTGCTTCTTTATTTTATACCATGCGTGGCAGACCCTTCGAGGTCGTTGAACCCTGTTTGCTTCTATGTTTCCCCTTGCCTTGCTATGATCCAGACACGTCAGTACATGTTTTCCTTTAACACATGTATATCACCTGACATGCCACCACTTTACTAGACCTCTTGTTATGTCTTGACTGACCCGGCCTATTATCAATCTATTGTTATGTTTTATTGCTTGTGATATATCACCACCTTGTCATGCTATCCTTTAAAACCAAGCATGATACACTTGACCTTATGATTATCTTGTTTACGGGAACCCTGCCTTATTTTATGGAACTAAGTGCCACACCATACTCGGTGGGGCCACCTCTAGAATCCACTCCCTCAGAACAAAGTGCCACATGGAACAAAGTGCCACACCTCACGGTGGGGGCCACCTCTTGAATCTGTGGGGGCCACCTCTTGAATCTGTAGGGCTATTACTGTTATGACTGTTTATTCCCGTAACCTGATAATCTTAATAAGCTACAACTTGTATGGGTATGGGAGGAAGTGATGGATGCCGGAATGATATCTTGCTTATAGTATGGGAATATGACATATTGGCGGAACTGTTAGTGGGACTTTGGGCCCACAGATTACTGTTAGGGGGACTTTGGGCCTCCAAAACTGGTCCCAGGTGTATGGGAACTACTATAAGAAGCTATATCAGTTCTCCATCAGCTTCCGATAACAACCCTCGACTTTCTTATATATGGATGTATGTGGGTTGGGATCGATACCGAGACACATACCTAGATATAGGTTAGACGAGTAATAATAATAATTGATCACTGTTATGGACCTTATTTTGACTCTCGATATTCCAGTTATGTTTCCAGTTGTGATACTTATTATGATTCCCGTTATTCCAGTTATGTTTCTAGTTATGATTCTTAGTATTCTTGTTATGTATTCCTGTTTGACTTTCATATGATTTGCAACTCTGATTCTATACGCTTGGATTTCTGTGGCATGAGATAAAGGTATATAGATGAGGGTTTCCTTGTTTGGATTATTCCTTCGATGTATTAGTCTCATGGGACCGTGACTTAAGCGTATACAATCAATCTTGCTTATAATCAGTTTTAACCTGGATTTCCTGTTTTATGATTCACTTGTTCATATCTGTCTTACTTGTGTTCTAACCTTTCTACTCTTGTCACTTAGCCATTTGGCTGTAGCCTGTTCATTATTGGGAGGTCCTGACTCCCTTGGATTTGTATGTTCAGGTTGAAGCTTGGATCGAAGTGGAGCTGTCCACAGTAGATCGAGCTTTCTTTAGTGAGCAGGCAGACTAGCTCTACTTCCTTCGTGCCAGACTCCTTTTGACTCACGGGATCTTCACCCTTCTCGTGAGCATTTTGTATCTTTATTGTATATTTTACTTTTGGACTTGGTTGTGATAAAAGACATAGGTGATATGTAATGTTTATCATACACTGTGATGACTTGTATATGTACCTTTTATGTTGGCATGTATATGTATACCACGCTTTGTGTTGTACTCTGATCCCTTGCTTGTACTTTTATGCTTAGCGTATATACGTGGGGGCACTTTCTGACCTACGTATATACGTTGCAGTGACGTCCCCGTATCCGTGGAAATCGGGGCGTTACACCTATTTATCATGTTTGCAGTGAGTTAAGGGTATTCAGTGTCAGAGAAAGTCCTCCTCCTGTGGGAACAATTTCTAGTTGATCGGGGAGTTAGAGTCAGCTGTCTGAATTTCGACTGCTGGCTTACACGTGAACTGCAATGGCACTCAGAGAGTATTGTGATAAGCCGTTCGCAGCAGCACGATAGAGTGGTCCGACTAGCATTTCTCTTCTTGTCAAGTAATCCCTTAGATTCGCGGGAGGGGGATCGAAGAGATTAGCCTCGGGTTGTCGAGGGCTTTTCAACTTGCGAGAGTTCTCCTTGCTTCGCACAGCCGAGACGCAGGATTCTGAGACGCGGGGCTCATGAACGCGCTCTTGGGTCTCAGCTATGGAACGCGAGTCTGGCGTCTTTGATGAGAAGAGACGTGGCTCTCGTGTTGCCAATTATTGCATCTAGACAAAGATGCTTGAGAAACGCCGGGCTGCTGGGTCCCGCGTATAGAGTGGCGCGCGTCTCGTGTCTTTGACAAAGAGCACGAACTCTGCGTTGCTCTTTGGGAAGCGGTGCTTTAGAAATGAGAGCTTGGTGAATCTCACGTTTAGGTTGCCAAACGCAGACTTCATGTGTCCGACATGGTTCAGAAGAGACGCCGATTTGAACTTCGCGTCCTATCTCTGTTGGACCAATAGTTGTTCTAACTTGTAATTGACGCGCACGCTGCCTCTGTCGCCGTTCGGCATTCCGGTTACGTCGTGTAGGTTGAAGGGAACCCCCGGTAACCTGGTGCTGAGGAAGAGGATGAACAGGCTGAACATCAGGGATGTTAACCATGCGGGTCTCCTGGGAGACGTTGACGCGGGCGTTACGCATGATGCGATTAGCCACGACATCCTTCTCACCAGTCGCGTCTGAGAGGATCTTAGAGCGAACTTGAGAGCAAATTCCCGAAGAGACTTTGCGGTAAACCCGCGCCTTTGGGCTCCTGGAGCCAGAAGAGAGGAACTCTTCATACTTTGCCTGGTCGAATTCTACGACAAGTGATTCGACGGTTTTTCCCATACAGGTGATGTCACCTTGCGCCACAACTTGCTCGTCAGTAGAGAAAGTAGTCCCCAGCGGAGTTGCCATCTCTTGTACGGTGGGAGAAGGTTCCTTGTAAAATTTTCTTGAATCAAATGAAAGATTACAGCGGATTGACACCCGACTACAAGAGAGGGAAGATGTTTAGACTTGAATCTCCCCTTTGTTTAATGCTGGGTTCTTGATGTGGTTGTGGAGAGTGAATCTTGTTTTCCGTTGACCGGGTGAACGTCAGGACTTCTTGGGGATCTTCTCTTTGGATGACAGATGGAGTAACACAGCTCCTGTCCACCAGGAATCTCAAAGAGATTATAGCAAAGATTAACTTGTACGCAGCAAGTTGCTTGAAGAGTTGAACTCTCTTTCTTTTCGGTGGAAGTCTCGGGGCTTCTATAGCTCGCAAGCAAATTCTTCTTCAAGAATTATCTGATCAACCAACCGACCCCCACCCTTTAGCAAATGGGCTATTTATAGAGGTTTCAAGGGTGAACGTGCCCCCTAAAAACACTCTATAATGGGGGTTAACTTCCTCCTTATGTGGGCAGTGATTGACCCCATAACGAGGGCAGTTATAACTGAGACGAGGATTTGATCCCTCGCGTCTTGGTGCTACAGTGATACTGAGACGCGGGTTTCGGCCCTCGCGTCTTGGCGCTGCAGTAATGCAGAGACGCAGGTTCCATCCCTCGCGTCTTAACGCTGCAGTAATGTAGAGACGCGGGTTTCGGCCCTCGCGTCTTGACGCCGCAGTAACGCTGAGACGCGGGTTTTGATCCTCGCGTCTTGATGCTGTTGTGATGGCTATAATTAGCCCTGCGTCTGGAGTTGATAACTTGTCTTTAATGATTTTTTAGACAGCCTACAGTCGTATTGGGACATATTCATCTGACTTTGCTGCAATTTTAGAAATTTTGACGCCATCTTATCTCTGGCCGTCTCTAAATATATTTTTTAGTGAATTTATTCACTAAAAATTCCAGGTGATTGGTTCTCTTAAACTTTTCGCACTACTTTCGCTGCCCTCCACTAGTGTTTTGCTTCCTTTTGAAACATAAAGGAAGAGAAAGATACTCTCTGCTTATCAGTATAATTCATCACATCCAGAATCTTTTCTATCTGGAGAAGCCATGCCTCAGCTTGCAAAGGATCCACCTCCCTTCAAATACTGACGGTTTCATCTTCTGAAACTATTCCAATGCTCGATGGAAATTGTTACCATTTGCTTCTGTCATTAACTGAGTGAGCCACTCCGGCATCAGCCCTGAAGTTCCATGACCTCCTCATATCTGGACTTCTGAATTTTCATTAATGTTCATGAGGTATGCACTTCCCATCACACTATCGTGTGACACACCGAGCGATAATGACTCATTGGGCAGTAGTTGATTTAGATCCATGCATCCTTCCTATAAGATAAGGACGTCTAGTCAACATATTTCACATATATTAAAACAAATTTTAGATAAAATTTTTAGTTTCATGCAATCACTTATACTCATTATCATTTGCAAACAAGCAACTTGCTATATATATTTACATACACCTCAAAATGGATACAAGGATATTACACTAATATATCTACCCTTTGGATATCCGAACAACCCATGTGCATGCATGCAACATGTGCCAGGGCATATACAACAAAACTCCTAAAATATCCATTAACTAGCACACTAGGCTTGCACATATATACATATCAAAAGTAATTGCCCATAGATTCATCCTTCATAGGGTAAAGTCACCCCACTCGAGTCCCCACTAGTACTACTGCTATCATCGCTATCATCCACGCCTTCCTCAGAGTCTTCCCCGGCAATTCGTCTCCTACGCAGCACCAGTCATCCAGATCATCATATAGATCCATGTCATCTTCCCATTTTTCATCCTAAAAGACACATCCATAAGTGAATCCTCTTCGAGTCTCTTCTTTTATTGCATTTGTATCCCCCATCTCTTTTACATCAAGTGAATCCCCAACCAAACTCTCCGTATCGACAATGGTCAGTTCCGGCTCATTAGACGCCTGAGACTCAACCTCCTTATGGTCTATGTGGTCTGGGGCTGCAAATATGACCTCTGAGTCAGTCTCATCAGACTCATATCTCCAATCCATAAAACCTGCATCCAATTCGCACTCGAACTATCCGAGCTAGAGACTGGCCAATATTTGTCAGAGTCTCCCATTTACATGTAAATAAGGAGTCATATCGATCTCAACCATAAAAATAGTCTCGACATACTGCCATACAACAAGAAAGAAGCAACATATGCATATACACACTCTTACCCTTAACTTATCCTTAGTCTACCTGTAAGTTTCATGATTTAGAATAACTTAGGTTCAATAGATAATTCAATGCATTCCCTCGTCCCAATGTCCCATACCACTAGTAGCTGTTACTGAGAGCCCGCACTCTCAGTCAACTCACCCGAATCGGAATGTGCGAGCACCCCGATTCTAATGCGAGGAAATAATCAATTACCGCTTGACTCTCGGTTAATCCGTTACATAAAACTCACTACCTAATTATAATCACATATCCACACATATTAAGCCTAACAATTTTCTATTGCCTCCTACCTCCGACTTAATCTTCTCCTTCTACCTACAACCCTTAGCTCTGATACCAACTATAACGGTCCCAGTCTTTATATTTTCAGCTATCACAATCATCATGGTTATCCTTAATCCAAGTGTGGGACCCATCAAGATACGACACTTCAATTTCGGCTAACGTCAGCCTACTTAAGTCTTCACAATATATTCTGCTCAAAATGCATATTGATCCCAGCATGATTTATCATATTTCCAAGCATTAATCTGACAATCCGGTAGGAAACATAGCCTACACATTACTATTCCATCAAACTCCACAATATTACACCAGATTTAAGTCAAGCATTTCAATATTTACAAAAGTTCATGGCAAACATCAATATAGAAGTTTTACATAGTTTTCTAAAACAAATATATTATATCAAAAGAACATGCTAAAATGGTGAAAATATCTCCGCTGTCACCAATCCCGTATATTGTCATTAAGCGGGTCCCTTGCCTTTATCCAAACCTGAAGGTGATTAATAAAACAGAGTGAGCTTGATAGCTCGGTGAGTAAAACAGTAATTATATGCATGACCGTTATGTATATCTATTTGGGATTTATCATCAGGTTAACAATTATAATTTATACTATTTTTGCACATTTTTGGGTATTTGCTGAAGTCCTGACCAAAACACAGTAATAGGTGTTATTAGTCGACTTGCCTACTCCTATAGTCGACTAATACTACTATTAGTTGACTTATATTGAAGCTATAGTCGACTGGGCTCTGACTCAAAAGATATTTATTCTCTGTTGGCTGCCTGTGACTTACCTAGTCGACTACCCTATCTTGTATAGTCAACTACTCTAGGTACTAGTCGACTTATAACCATCTACAGTCGACTAAGTCTTGACCAAAAAGATGTGTACTCTCTGTTTATTACTTATAACAATTTTAGTCGACTACCCTATCTTGTATAGTCGACTACTCTAGATACTAGTCGACTTATCACCATCTATAGTCGACTAATTATGGCTAAAAGAAGGTGTCCACTCTTTGTTTGCTGCCTGTAAGTAAAGCTAGTCGACTAACCTAATTTATATAGTCGACTAGAGGTGGTTTCTAGCGACTTATATAGCAGAATCTCACATCTATAGTCGACTTGGTCCGAGGGTTAGTCGACTTATAAAGTTGAAATTTGCTTGTATCAGTCGATTCATCACAAAGTCTAAAGTTAAAGAATTTTATATAGTTTTAACATGCAATTTTCATCTTAACCATATTAACACACTTGTTAAATATAAAATTGGACTCCCCCTTCAGTCACCTCTAGTTAAACCCGGTCCCTTCCTCCTATACGTTATTCAATGAAATATTCTCCCCTTCAATCATCTCCAGTTCAATCGGGTCCCTTCCTCCTATATATTATCATAATTTTCTCCCCTTCGGTCACCTCCGGTTCAACCCGGTTCCTTCCTCTAAACATGCAATAATCATATCCTTCATGTAATAACATGTAAGGATTCAAAACAATGTCAACATAAATGATTCTCATAATTTCTAATTTACATGATGCCAACATTATGGAAGTCATTAACATGTATAAGTATCCACTTACTAAATTAACAACGTGCAAGCCTTTTCAAGATAACCAACATATTATATCATCCCAATATATGTGTAGCCAAATATATGCATAAAGTCAAGTATGATGTTCCTTTATAAAACTATTTCTTTTTAAGAGGTATGTGTTTGACTACCATGCATACACAATAACGTGTCGATCATGCACAATGGTAAGCATTCATGAGAATAACAACATAACACTATAAGATTGTTTATAATGTATACATAAAATCTATAAACTATACACATGCATTATCGTTCAATTTCACGTCCACTTATAACTTAGAAATTTCTCACTTTATTTCAACCTTTACACTACCTACAATTATATTAGAGTTTGGATGCTCTACTCACCGTTGAAGAGAATATCCTCTTATCAAGCTTGGTCACCGGCTATAATAGAGTCTACAAGACCTTAACAATGTCATAATTAGTTTTTAATTAAAAGAGTATAAGAGGGGTAGTAGTCTTAAGGATTTTCTTAACTTCTTCAACTAATATCACCCTCCTAACTTGATAACCTAGGCCAACCTTGTATTTAAGAATTTCTTCTAAAGTGATGTTAGATCACCACTTTTTCATGTTCTATTAGGTCTTTGGAGGAGATTAAATAGGTAAAGGAAGCCTTTTTGTATAAAGAAATTAAGGAAAAGATTTGTGAGGGGATGAGAGGGAGAGAGAGAGTGTGTGTAGGTGAAGAAAATGGAGGGAAAAGGAATGGGCTGCTAACTATTTTTTTTCCCTTCTGGCCGGCTGCAAATGAAGAGAAGGGAGAAGAAGAAGGGGATTTGGAGTTTGAAATGAAGAGAAAGAAAGACTGTTGCCAAATGAGAATTTTCTCTTCATTTTCCCCTTATTTATACTTCATTCCCTTCAATGATATCATGCCAAGTACCCCCATAACACCATATTCCTACACCTATACCTTACTCCTATAAGTAAGGTCTCCATCCCTCTCCCCTTCATGAAGTACTTGTACCAACAAGTATGGTGGGGGTATGGTAAAGAAGTCAACATGAATGTGTCATATACATACATATTAATATATACATATTAACATATGTATAGTATAATGTATACTATAAGTATCTTACATGAATACTTGTTTCCACATCACCCCCTAAAGCATTCAAGTGTTACGAAAAAGGTGATTAGTTAAGGCAAGTGTTACATAGGTTCATGGTGTGAAATGAAGAAGAAAATCAAAAATCTCATTTATTTGGTAATTTTTAGAGACTAAATATAGCCATTGACTTTGGAAAGCCTATCCGCCAAATTTGGGAGTAGATTCAGATAAAGCGATAGGACGTACAATGAGTGGTATGTTGCAGGAGGCTGCACACCTTGGCGCGGCATGCGCGACCCCAGAAGGGCTGCCGAAGCGCGAAAAAAGCCGAATTTCTGCTGCATTATGGTGGGACCACGTGTTGAGCTTCGACGCATGGCCCCATGATACCTCCCTAATGTCCCCCTTTGCATATAAATATCCCAGATTTTTCAGAACAGAAGGGAGGAGAGTTTTAGGGGTAGTTTCTCTCATTTGTGTAGTTTAGTTTCTTCTATTTTTTATTTTCCATCTCCTTTGTAGATCATATAATAGGGAAGAGAGAGATGCATAGGATGAAGGTTAGGGTTCTTGTAATAGAATGTGACATTTTATGAAAGGTTCTCTCTTTATCTCTATTAGTTTTTTTCTCTCTAACTCTTTACATGCTTAGATTTTTCTCTCATGACAACTAACCACTAATCACTAACTTGCTAACTTCTACTTGATAATCCACATGAATCTAATAGCCTCTATTTGGCCTTACTCTTGCAAGAGTCATTGATGGCTCATGATGATGGATGCTAACACTCTAACATCTAACTCTCTACCAAATTATCATTACTTTATTCCTTTCTTTCTCTAGTTAGTTTTGATGGTTTAAGTGTAGCTTGCTCTTGTTTGTTGAGTTTGGATGTGAAAGTGATCTTATGGGTCATATTTTGAAAAGCTTTTGAAGCCAAGGACTGGTGATGGCCAATAATAAATTTGATGCAACTATTACTAAGAGGTTAGCATATTGGTGGAGTCATTAGTACTTAGCAGCCATGTGTTTTCTTTACTTTTTTACTTTGTTTTAGAAATATATTAAAAATCACAAATACATTCTTTTCAATGTTTCTATCATTGTTTCCACCATACACTTCTCTTTTCATTCTCTGTTTTCTTTTCTTTTCATTCTTTGAAGCATAGAAGAGTCATTAATATACACACGTGAACATATCGGTAAAACTTCTATCGCTTCACGTCTCTATGGATTCTTCGACCCGTTTAGAATTTGTGCTATAACGAAAGTATCAAGGAAGGCAAAGCACACACACTTTGATTATTTATTTCAAAATGACACTTTTCATACTTGATTCCCCCAATCAAATTTTCCCCTATCAAATTTTGACGTCATTGCCGGGGATCGAACTTGGGTCACCCGCGTGACAGGTGGGAATACTCACCACTATACTACAAGCGGGAATACTCACGGTCATTTAAGAGATTGACTTAAGGGGGAAGTTGTTAGTTTATTAACGTAGGTTGTTCTAAACTTTCTTTATTTTACACTTCTTTTTAGAAAATTTTTAGATTTTATCTTTTGTATAGAAACTCTTTTATTTTAACAAAACGTTTTGAAATAAGAAAAATAGTTTTGATTTATTTTAAGAAAGTTAAGAGGATTTAGGAATTAAGAAGACGTAAAATTATGAATTCTTAAACCGAGTCAAAATAATAGATCTTGTTTAGATTTTAGGATAAGAAAGTAAGATTGAAAAGATTATTTGATTTCGAATTTTTTTTCCTTAGATTTATGCACTTCACACTTACACAAATTTTTTGGATTGAAATAAAGACTGAAAATGTCATGAAAAATATATACAAAAAAATAATGATAATAAAAATTACTTATTGAAGCTAGGTAGTTATGCTTTAGAAAGTATGATTATTCATGCCTAAAACGGTCGACCAAAAAAAATCCCCTTTAGTTTTGTGGCCATATTTACTCGAGTCCTTAAGCTCGAGGGATATTTTCTCATCTGGTTCCCTAAAACCATATGGTCTGGGAGCAACCGGCTAAAAGCTTACTACCGGCTAAGTTAGAAAGCCTAAGAAAACTAAGGGAAGCAAAAAAAAAATTGATATAAATAAATGACATGAAGTTAGAGTCGATGTCCCAAAATTTTCACAGTTCACAAAGTGCATATTTTCTAAAAGTTTTTATGAAAGATCAAAGAATTGATTCAATTTTAAATTCTTACATTTAATTTATAACAAGATTTTGCATTCATTTACACTTAGTTTAAGAAAGAATAATTTCTGGTTAACTTACGACCTTAGATCACTTAAATTTTCTCAAAAATATTTCAACACTTTTCTCTATTTCAAAATGCCTTTTCAAAATACTAATATTTGATTTCTTTTTTTAATGGATTTTGTGAGTGTAATCTGCTGAAAACCCTTTACTGCAGTCTTTTAATTTATTAAAATTCATGTTTTATTTTATGGTCATTAAATTTTTAAAGACAGCGATAAAGGTCGCAGTATTTAATAAAATAATTTTTTGTGATATTTGTAGGCATCCTAAAGGATGCGACTACGGTCGCTATTTTTAATAAATAATGTCACAATTTTCTTTATAACTGTGACTTTAGTCGCAGTCTATAATTACATCAGATGTGCGACATTTTTGCAGTCCTTTAATATATTAAGGACTACGACAAAAGTCGCAGTATTATAAAAGAACACTTTATTGTAATATTTATAAATATCTCGAACGATGTGATTACAGTCATGTCGTTTAGTCAATAATGTCACAATTATCTTTATAACTGCGACCATATTCGCATAATATAATTATTATATTTCAGATGTGTTATTTTCAATTATTTTTATTTAATTCAACATTTATTTTGATAGGAAATAAATTTACATGGAGAAATGTTTGGAAGCATAGTTATTTTTTTAGGACAATAATTTGTAACAGATGATGAAGCTACAACTTCTACAATACTTATGCAAGGAACAGAGATTTTGACGTGAGAAAAAATGAACAGATAATTCACAGAGACCTCCTCATGAAGTTATTTGTGGATGAGTTTTTTGCTAGATTAACGATAGTATATTGCAGATAGCATGTTGCAGATGTGTTTTTTGCTAGGTTAAATGTAAAAACGGTGAATAAGGACTGCAACTATTGTTGTAGTTTACTTATATTTTATATATTTGTTCTTCGCTGTGGTTATTGTCTCTTTTTTCACGCATGAGAAGAACTTTGTATTTGTATTACACACTGCGTCCGTAGTCATAGTTTTTTAATTTGTGAGCGATCATGATCGCAATATCATCTATTTATATATATAACTTTGGACTGCAACTATGGTCGCAGTTTTTAACTTGATTGAATGTACAGCGATCAAACTATTTTTGTCAGGACTGCGATCATGGTCGCAATTTTATGTATCAATATAGTTAATTATGGACTACGACCATAATTGCAATTTTCTTAGTTGAGAATAATTATTATGAGTATTGCAACCATGGTCGCAGTTGAGATGCAAAACTAATAACTTTTTATTTATAATCACAGTGCGACCATGATAGCAGTATTTATAAAATCACTCAGAAGTTTTGTGACTACTTCAATGCATGAATGAAACATACTTTACATGTGTTTAAAAATATGAAAGATCATTTTTTAGATAGAAGTAAATCTTATTTATAACATAATATGGTCAGAAAGAGACCTTACAAAAAAGAGCATTAAAAGCTCTTAAAAGAAGACAAAGATAAGGTGAATATCAGAAGATCAGAAAAACCTATCCCTCGTCGTTATCACCATCATAAGCTGATTCATCATCTTCATTCTCCTCATCTTCTTGTTCATTATTTCTTTCCTCATCTTCTCCTTCATCGACCGGCTCGCTGTTCTCTTTGTTTTCTTCCTCTTTTTAAGGGTACTTTGGTTCATTGATAAATACTCAAAATGGATCGTTTGTATCATGCTCTTCTTCCTATCCGTGTCGAAAAGAACCTTCAAAGGATATGTTCAAAGAAAGCACGCCTTCAGGATTAGAAGACATCCTTTTATCAAGCATGTCTTTATAAAGTGGCAGTAGAATAAGTTCCTCCTCACTAGGCCCCATGAAAACTTCATCATTCTCATGAAGAGGAGGATCAGTGATTAGTCTCTAAATTGCATATTTCATACCACATCTTCACATTTATTTAATATTAAATTCATTTAATAATACCTCTCTTGCATGTTTCTAGGTCCATGGCATGAAATGAAGAAGAAGACCCTAAATCACCATTTAATGGGTGATTAAAGGCTACAAAGTAGCCATTGACCTTAGGAGGTAATTCTGTCAAATCAGGGCGCTTAAATCAGAATCCAGAAGGTAAACTCACAGGGGACCGAAGTGACAGCGCCCAGTAAGCGGTGCTGCGCGCGCCGCTCTGGTACAACGCGGAAACGTGGCTCGGCCGTACTGACGCGATCGCGCTAGCCCTTTGGGCAAGGGTTTGTCCCCCTAGCCCCCGTCCTCCTGATACCTATAAATACCCTCCCTTGGTGTTTTACAGGAGATATCCAGAGAGTTAGGGTAGTTTTCTTCTCCATGTTCTAGTTTAGGTAGTTTAGTTTAGTTGTTCTTTTTCTTCCTCTTTGTATTTTTCATTTCTTATAGATCTTGTAATAGGAAAGAGAGTGGTACATGAGAGGAAAGCAAGTGTGCTTGTAATGGAAGGTGACAATCTATGAAAGGTTCTCCCTTTATCTCTCCTTATTTTCTTCTCTTTAACTCCTTTTACATGTTTAGCTAATTTTCTCTTATGACAACTAACTACTAACCACTAACTTGCTAACTTCTTACTGATAATTCGCATGAATCTAATAGTCTCTACTTGGCCTTGCTCTTGCAAGAGCCATTGATGACTCATGATGATAGATTCTAACACTCTAACTTCCTAACTCTCTAACAAGCTAACATTACTTTACTCCATCCTTACTCTTATTTAGTTTCGATGGTTTAATTGTAACTTGCACTTATTTTATTGAGTTTTGATGTGAAAGTTATCTTATGGGTCATTTTTTGAAACGCTCTTGAACCAAGGACTAGTGATGGCTAAGGATACATGTGAGGCAACTATCACAAAGAGGTTAGCATGGTTAGTGGAGCCATTAGTAGTTAGTAGCCATGAGTTTTCTTTCTCTTTTTATTTTGCTTTAGATATATCTCAAAAATCACAAATATATTCTTTTCTATGTTTCCTACTTCTTCGTGTTTCACTATACTCTTCTCTTTTCATTTTTTATTTTCTTTTCTTTTGATTCTTTAAAACATTGAAAGAAACTTTAACACACACGTGAACATTCTGGTAAGCTTCTATTACTTCCCGTCCATGTGGATTCGACCTGTTAACCTCTATGCTATAACGGAAGTATCGAGGAAGCCAAAGCACGCACTTTTAATTCTTGATTTCAAAACATACACTTTTCGTGTGCGGTTTCCCCCGATCAATCAGATAAAATATTATTTGATGTAGTGAGATAGTCTAAAAGAGTAAAGTCTAGACTGCTATCAGATTCACTAGAATACCCTGAAGAAAGAGGACCAATGGGAGAATGATTGAAGTTTAAATCTGAGTGTTCAGAGGAAGAAGATGGGGAAAACATGATTCAAGAATGAATTATCTCAGGAAAGTTGAAAATTAAATTGAAAAAAAAGAGCACAACTATCTTTTTTAGATATAAAATATTTATAATACATTAGTTACAAACACAATAAAAATGCCAATATTATGAAACTAGAATAGTAATAATAAGTGTTATAGGTGACGGTTGAGTATTCGAAGAAGTGATAAAAAAATTAAATATTTAATTGAAACAGTTATGCCTAGAGAATCCAAAGAGTTCCCTTTTTCCCAGAGGTTTATTATATGAACTACAAATTTGTTTTTATAGAATATTTTTCCTATATTTTTAAATTTCGTATGGTGCACATCTTTTCTTTATGGCGATTAATTTTAGTGCACCTCTTTTTCGAGACTGTTACTGTATCACGGTAGATAGGATATTAATTACTTCAAGTAGGTCTGAGTAATTAATATATTATTTTATAAGATGTGATATATGCGGGCTGCTCTCACTGTTGCAGGACTAATCTACTTTGTTAAGTTTGATCGTTGTTGGGACTGCGACTTTTGTTGCATTTTATAAACGATCAAAATTCTGTTACATATGGCATGCAAATAAGAACTGTGATTATGGTCGCAATGCTTAATGATAGCATGTTTCGTCTATTATTTCTATAGGAATAAGGAATGCGATTAAGATCGCAGTCGTGATATAAGATTGAAAGTTATGCTATATTTAAGACTACGACATGGCCGCACTGCAAAAAGGTCGCGGTTAGGGATGCACTCATGATATAAAATTGGAAGTTTTGTTAGACTATGACTGGGACTATGATCGCATTGCTAATATATTTTTTTTGATTATATTTTTCAATGTATGTGTACTGCAATCTTGATCCCATTTATAATATACATTAAGAATAACGTATTTCTTAATACCAAGGCCGACCATTATTGCAGTTCATTAAAAATTGCATGAAATATTATCCATCCAGTCTGCAAATTGTGGTAGTTATGAAAATATCTAATTTATAAAATTTCTGCAAAATAAATCATTAATCCATTGTATTTCATTATTTTTTTTACACTATACATTTATAGCACAAAAAAAACATACGATTGCCCCACATTAAATTTCATTTTTCTATTCATTTCAGTTTCTTTAATTAGACCTATATGAATTGAAAATAACGCGAAATAAATAATAAAAAACTATATATTATAACTAATTATTTAGGTTTCACATATGTTTTTTTACCTTTTACTGTTGCTATTTTTTTGCCATTATCTTGATCTAATTTTTTTCTCTTTATATTTTCAATGTAGGTGAATTAGAAAATTTATAACTGCAAATAAATTCAAAGGAAATTTCTTTGTAAATTATAAATTTTTCAGTAAAATTTTGTTGTAGCTGAGTTTTTGCTAGGTTAGAAGTAAAAATGAGGGTATTTTAATCAAATTGATTGATGGCTTTTTAGGCGGGATTTTTTGATTTTTTTTAGCGTCTACACTCTGCCACCGACATTTGGTATAGATTGGACCACGTCACTACCAGCTGAGGTATAGATACCTTTATATATATATATATATATATATATATATATATATATATATATATATATATTATATATATATATATATATATATATATATATATATATAATATATATATATATAGAGACATGTGTCCTTCCAAAAGGATTTGAGGTCGAATCTTTCCTACTCAAATACTAACATCCAATATTCGAATACAAGATTCACTTCTTTGGAGTTAATTTATATTATTTCAAGTATCTATAAATCAAAAATTAAGTGTTCTGAATACTTTTTGCCCTTGCATTAAGTAGGGAAAACGGATGGCCTAAATAGTGAGTTGGTTAGTTTAACGGTGTAGAATATTTGAAACCTAACAAAAATTGATTTGTAAGGATTTTAAATGTTTAGATCATAATCAAATGGCCAGATCGAGAATTTGTATGTCTAAAGATATAGATCTAACCAACTCACTACTTTCGGCCATCCATTTTGAGCCGCTTGATGGATGGCAAAAAATATTCAAAATATTTGATTTTTGGTTTATAGATACTTGAAATAATATAGATCAACTTCAACGAAGTGGATCTTGTAATCGAATGCCTGAGGATTGTATTTGAGTTGGAAGGATTCAACCACAAATCCTTCTGGAAGGACACAAGTCTCTGTGTGTGGGGGGTAAATTTTAAGGCATAATGCATAGTTGTGTGAATATATCATTTTCTTTTTATATATAGATTGAGAAAAAGATTCAAATAATAAGAAGATTGTTGCAATTGATCTCGTAAGCCTTTTACGTGTAGGGAGAGAGGAGATAAAAAGTTATGTTAGAGTTTTTTTTAAACTCATTGGAAAAAAATCGTGCAGAGATCAGAATTCAAAAGGAGCGAGAACACAGCGAATTGCAGGGCAGAACAGTGGTTGGCTGACCGCCCTGTCGACCGGTGTGCACAACGTGCATAGGTACTGCTCGGTCGACCGCCCGGTCGACCGTAGTAAGGAGAACGGTTGACCGACTGGCATGCCCAACTCTCTGTTGGGTTCGGTCGACCGACCGGTCGGCCGAAGGGATGGTCGGTTGACCGTTTGGTCGGCCGATAGACGACTGCTTCTCATGTTCGGATCCAGACTTCATTTCTGAATTGGAGTCAAATCCAATTGTGATTTCCTAAAATCCTGGGACTCTCTGGCTATAAATAAAGGGGTAGAGTCCTCATGAATTGTATGCAAAGAAAAAACTTGTACTGGATTATTGAATCAATAAACTCTCTCTTCCTTGTCCTGAGGACGTAGGCAAATTGTTGAGCCTCGTTAAATAGTGTGTTTGTTTTCTTTCTTGTTATTTGTTCTTATTTATTGAGTACTTCTCTGCTGCATCTCTCTCTGGGGGTGTTTGGTTGCAAGGAAGTGAGCGGAAGTAAGGAAATGTGGAAGTATAATTGCTCACTTCATCGGAAAAGGAAAATAAGAAAACTCCTTTTCCTTTTCTCTTTTCTCTTTTACATGACATTTTCTCACTTTCAGAGTGCTACAGTTAATTTTGTGGTCATGTAAATCTCATTTGTAAAAAGTTGTAACACAAAATAGTTAATTCTTTGATCATGTAAATCTCACTTGCATTCTAATTACAATCCATTTTTTATTTTTCTTAATTAATTTATATTTAATATTATTTTGCGGTCAACTTTGTAGTTAACTTTTCCACTTCCACTTTCACTTCCACATTACCATCCAAACACCGGAAAAGACAAAATATTTTTCAAACCACACTTCCTAACAATATCCAAACACCGAAAAACTTACTAACCAATTTCTAAGTTCTAAAAGGAACTATTACCACTTTCTCGCTTCTTCACTTCCTCACTTCCACCTTTAACCAAACAGGCCTCTGTTGATTGGGGTTCCTCAATTGGATTGTTGCAAGGTGCGCGTAACTTTTTTCGCAACTATTTTTGAGTATTTTTCCTAAATTGCTTGTTCAGTGCTCATGTTAGACTATTAGTAATAGTATTTTGTTAAAAAGAATTACATTAATTTATAACAAGGTTACATTTTTTAAATTAGAGAATGAAATCTATCATAAGTGAGATAAAGTTTGTTTTAGCCCCTCACTTCTTAATATGTGGCTCTGTCCCTCACGTGTCTTGCCAACTCTACTCTCAGGTTTCTCGTTACTATGAATATATTAATACTTCTATACTGGACAATTAATAAACATAATCAGTTAATCTAATAGTACATCATCTTGAATTGTTCTTTTTTTTTTCCCTTTCCTCTTACTTTTTTGCCTTTCTCTCTCTCTTTTTTTTCCTGCTTTTCTAAATATAGTCTTAATTTTCCACTTAGAAACCCCACATGACTTGGATATCTTATTACTCTTTTTAAGTCTTTTCCTGAGTTGAAATGTTTTGAAATGTTACTTGCGATGTTTCTGTCCACTAGCTCTCTAAATTTATGATCCTCTTATGCTACAAATTGAGGTATGATTTAACGGTGAAAAAGTGAAGTTGATTCCAGGGTCACTGGTACTATTAATTATATATATGTGTGCTTATTGTAAAGATCTATATTAGTAAGAATTGGTATTCTTCAAGAGAGGCAGTGCGATTGCTGTAGTGGGGTGTGAATGATGAGCCGGATAGCTTTAAGCAAGAGATTGCTTTCTGATGGAGATGTCTTCCCTTTTATATTACTGGCATTAGTTTAATTTTTCCTTCCATTAATTGTTTAGACCTGTTGGTATATACTTCAAATTTATCGTCTCAAGTTAACTACTCTCTCTCTCTCTCTCTCTCTCTCTCTCTCTCTCTCACACACACACACGTGTCTCTCTTAATAAAATTGATTAATTAATGAAAACAAATCCTGAAAGAAATCTCCCACTAAAGCGACCCCAATCATTTTTAGGACCTTGTTTAAGAATCGCTTATTGATAGTAGATTTGTTTATGCATGGCTTCATGCATATTGGGTTGATGACAGAAGAAAGCTATAGTAGTTTATTAGAGTACACAGTATGATTTGCCTGTGGCTTCTATGATCAAGACACTTGAATGTGCTCAAAGGAAACATGAAGTGCCAATTGTTTAGGAGAGATACCCTAATTAAGGCTAGATTGATTAGTTGTTACAACTAAACAACAAGTAATTGGCAACAAGACTTTAGAGTAGATTGTGGATTGGGGTGTCAACACATTGGGTTAGTGGGTGAACAAACATCTGATGTTGAGATTAAATAAGATTAGAATCTAGTTTGATTCAAACTGAAACTTCTTGGGCATTTAAGACTGATCTTTAAAAAATTGGGTTGGTCCTCATGCACTCTTCGTACAGGAAAGATAGTGTCTAATAATGTGTTTACATTATTCTGATACCAAAATAATAAACTGCAGTTTCTTATGCCTCCAGAAAAGTCACAAACAAGCTAACAATCATAATTAATCAGTAACGAATGTATGTATTTTTTCCAATCTGGACGTAATTAATTTTTATAAAATCTATGATAAAATTTTTAGAATTTACTTAGTGAGTAAAGAATAGTTATTAATAAGAAAATAAGAGGAAAAAAATGATACTAAGACTTAAAATTTGGACCCTCTAAGATTAAATTTCACAACAGAACCAGTAGAGCTGAACTCAAATATGTTACGCTTAAGAATATAATTAAACTCAAGAAATATTATATAAAAATATTACAATTCAATATAAATCTTCAAAGTTTCTAAAAACTGAGTGAGGCATAAGGCTGACCTTTGATAATTTTGTCCCTTTTCTCTTTATCCTTTAGAGTTACAGAGTCCTTTTTTCCCCAAGAGAAAAGCAGAGTATAACCACCGGTTAAATTATTTTCCCCCAGAGGTATGCAATTGAATAGCAAAGAAGAATGTTCACAAAGTACATAACTCGAATTGCTTATGTTAGGAAAATTTCTCTACAGTACTGAACTCAGTTGATTTTATCCTCGTACTAGCTAGCTAGCTAAATTTCTCATGTATAAACCTATACATCTAAATTATTTAAGCCGTTTTCTCTGCAATATATTATATATTGCAAGTTCTCAACGTTGATCTCCAATCTCTCTCTCCGTGGCTACGCCGCAGCGATGCCCGTAAAAAACAGGCGATGATCGTCGTTGTAAGACGATCTTGACACATCCGATGGCGGCCTCAAGGCTTCAGACCCACATTTTTCATGGAACTCATCGCTCACGATCTGTTGGTGTCTGCACTCTGCGCTACAAAATGCTTTCTCCCCTCTGTAACCATCCCAAAAAAGAAAAATTGCAAATAAATTAAACATTTCATCATTAAAAATTAAAATCCTTTAAATTGATCATCAAAACTGTAAAAAAACCGAGAATTGGTGCATGAAATTAGTTACCTATACATGTAAATATCCTTCCCATGTAGCCTCTTCCTGCACAAATGGCAATTATTCAGAAACTCCGCCGTCCGAAACCTCCGTAAATTATTATCTCCGGCCAACTGATTGACATCTGTCTCCACTCTCCGATCATGATGATTATTGGTGCAGACGATGCTGATCGGTGCCGATATCGGTACGTACTTGGTCTTCTCAAATTGCTTTGGGCTTATCGACGGTTTCTCTAACGCAGCCACTATGCCCAGCCCAACACCATCTGATTCGCGGTTCTTCCAGCCCTTTGGAGACAGAGGGTTGCGCTCCAACGGGCTCACCGGGCCCGATGCCATGTCGGAGAACGGGACGCGGTGAATGGGCCGTATCGGATCGGGTAGTTTGCGGATCGTTGGCTGAGATCGCCGGAGGAGCATGTTGATTTGAGGCTGAAGAAGGAGAAAGAGAGTTTTTTTTTGGCGTGCTTCTTTGGGAGAGAGAGTGGAGAAATTGGGGGATCTAGTTATGTTTTTAAAGGCTACTCAGTCCACAAGTTTAATAGGAGTTAATTTAGTATTTTATTTTTTTATGGGTTTTTATTTGTATTGGATACGACAAGTAAAAAACGATTGAATTATTGGTGATGATTGATTGCTGAAACCACGGGTTAGAGAATTCAGGGGGCTACTGTGCGAATTTGTACATTTATTGTATTAGTTTTATTTTAATTGTGTGATGAATTTTAAATAATACGATTTATATGTACAAGATTGGTTCAGTGTATGCTCATTAATCACTTATACAGGAATTTGGGTTTTGTAGAAGACTCACACGGAAACTAGATGCCAGATTCATTGGAGAATTAACGGGCAAGGCTGTCACTACTCCGACGGTGTCGATCAGTAACCGGTAACATGGGACACGCGTCGGTTAGTGGCTCATCGTGTACGTGGTGGGGACCGGAGTTACCGACACGGCCGATCGACAGTGACGACCATTAGTGGTGTCCGGAAAAGAACGCGCAGGGATCCGATGGGTGCAAAACGACGTGCGGATCCCTTACCGCCGGGCGGGACAGAGAAGAAATGACCAGAATATCCCCACGTTCATATCTCCTGAAAGTTACAGTTTCTCTTTTTTATTTTTCTTTTACTATAAAAATTTAAGTTAATCAAGATATTGATTGATATAGACTGCAAGTGCGTTGATATATGGAATTTTTGTCTCTCTCTCTCTTCAGCTATAATCATTAAGCATGAGATACACTTGCGTAGTGCAGGAAGTATTCGAATCCAAATTTTTTCCTCTCAAATACAAATATATATTATCTGAATATAAAATTTATTTCGTTGAGATTGATCTATATTATTTCAAGTATTTAAAAATTAAAAATTAAATTTTTAAATAATTATTGCTCATGCATCAAGTAGGAAAAAAATGATCAACCTAAATAATGAGTTGGTGTAGAACATTTGAAACCTGAAAAAAATAGTTTGTAGGAATATTTAAATGTTTAGATCATGATCAAATGACCGGATCGAGAATTTGTATGTCTAAAAACATAGATCTAACTAACTCACCACTTTCGACCCGTTCATTTTTGCGCCGCTTGATGAATTAGAAAAAAGTATTCAAAACACATGATTTGATTTTTTTTTTTTGTTACTTTAAATAATATAGATCAACTTCAACAGAGTGGATCTTGTATTTGAATGTCAGATGTTGGTATTTGAGTGAGAAAAATTGTGCCACGAATTCTTAGGGAACTACGCAGGTCTATCTCATATTGCTAAACAACTTTCTTGGTCTGACTTTTGGGTTGTAGTTGAATTATAATGATTATTATTATTATCTTTTATTTGGGATATTATTATACTTTCAAGTGGTATAAATTCTTGATGTTGGCTTTTTAGTAGTGTGGTGGTAATTAAGTGATTGGACGATCGATTCTCACCATAAGTGATAAAAATAGTAGTTGAGGTAGTGCATGTAAAGAAAGTACAACAAAAAAAGAGAAAAATAGAATTTTATGTGAAAACTTTAACTCAGAAAAATCATGAGGGAGAAGAACTTCACTGGTGACCTTACATTCGTTAAGAGCCCCGCTCACCCACAGGTCTCCATTTTGAACCCCGCCAGCAATATATTTAATTTCGGTCACCGTGGCTACTGGTCAGGTCCTGAGTTTGCTCCGCAATGATCGCCAGTTAAATCGCGGTGTGCAGTGGTTTCCTAGCAAAAAAAGTCTCAGTTTACAAAGATTACAGAATCTAGAAGATGAGTGTTTATCAGGAGTTTTTAAATCGAATCCACTTGAATGCTCCTCTTCATTGGAGGACGATCTTTACTTACACTAGACTGAGCTATCGGTATGGTGACAAATGACACAGATGAGATATCATAACTGCACGATTTGCACAGTCGACTTGCTGTAACGATTGCGATTAGTGGTGCTGACTTGTTAGAATTGCATGTAGAGACATCTGTCACTGTCCACAACTACTCGCGTTGAGTGCATTACATGTTATGAATGTGGTGGAAAATAATTTGGCGTAACCATTGTTGGAGATCAAAAGTGAACAATTACTGGAGTTACCTGGCTCGGAGCTGAAATCTTCGAAAAGGGAGAGCCTTAGAGTGGAAAGAAACTGGAGGAGGTCGGGAACAATATTGACTTCGAAGGAGACCTCTGATGTACATCGAAGGATTGGAAGATGAGAGATACATGTGGCCACCTTGGATGTGGTCAAATTTTGACCACTACAAGTGGAAAGGAATATATAAATTCCTCAATATCTTCTTTTGTATTGTAAATAATTGTATTGATAATTCGATATCAATGGATTTCTTTTAGTTGTGTAGAAGAAGTTTTCTATCTTGCTATATGCATCGTTTCCTTCCTTTGCCTCTGTTCCTTATAATTTTTTTTTCTCATTCATATAAATCTTCCATTACACTAATTATTAGCCTTGTTTAGCTGTTTGTCAGATTCCATAAAATATAGTTTTTTTTTTTTTATGTTATATGCGAACTTGTGAGACATTTCTAAACATTTCAGGAACTTCCAAGCATCTACAAATTAGAGCACAACATGTCAATATTCTTGAAAAACTAATATTTAAATTTTGAGAAGGAAAACATTGGATTTGTTAACGTGCTCTTCCATCAAATTATCCCCTTTCTATTTTTCAAGACTATTTTTTACAAGGCTGGTAAGGCTCACTTGTTTTGAAATCAATATCAGCATCCTCACCTTCTATGTCATCATGGAGATGTACAGTCCGGAGTCGAGGACTTTCTTCACGTCAGTCGGTGAATTGGGAATGGTGCTCCATGAAATGTGAAAAGTATCGAACCAACCTATGGATTCACCATCGTATGAGGAGTATTTTTCCTGTGCCGAAGAGTTGACGCAGCTGGAGAAGAATGAACCGACACTTTATGAGACGTACAGGGAGCTAATATGCCACAACTACATCTGTCTTGATCTTCGTCCCAGAAACTGTGATTAGTTTAAAGTCCTGAACCGGGTACTTATTCTCGACAGTGAATCGGCCTGTCGAGGATCTCAAGGTTCTGGCAGCGGAGAAGAAGATTGCTAAGACAATAAAAGTCGGGAATCATTGAGACGTTTTCATGAAAGAGGATGGTGATGAATATGAGCGAGGGGGCGTCTTCTTAAGCTTCCACCGCCAAGCCTCTAGGCCGCTTTTTCGACAAGCGTTGTTGGCTGGTTTTCTGTCAGCTTGGTTAAAGAGATGTGTGGTCCCATCACCACCTCATGACGGCATTGCGTCTTTGGCGATTTTTCCAGCTGTTCAACTAGTACACACCAGCACTGGCTGGGCTTACTACCCGCTATGTTGTGTCGTATTCAGAGCAGGCTCCGGATGCTGATGGAGCAGTTTTACAGAAAGACAACTATCAATTGAGCAGGCAAAGAAATTCGTCTATCCGCGCAACGGGCCTTCTCCCAGAGTCAAGGTGCCCTATGCATACTTAATGGCCTGGTTTGCTTTTTACTGCTCCATCTTGGTTCAGCTAGGAGAAGGATCACCAGAAGGTGAATATCATGCCCATCTTTGTTGCTTTGAGATTCACAGTTAATAGGAACATACCTGCAGGGTCCGAATGCTGGTCGAGCATCAAGACTTGTACAGCCTCTTTCGCTGCTTTCCTCACATCCCAGATACGACATATGGCGAGGAGTTTCGCGATATCGGGAATGAGCGCACTACGTTGGGAGAAGGTACTTTCCAGTGGTTGATCAGCATTAGGCTTTCCCACTTGGTGTATCGATGCGGGGACGATTGCTACTTGGATATTTCAAGGCTGGTCTGGCGATCCTTTTTGTGTCTACGGGTGTGAATTGGAAACTAGGGATCATATGTTCTTGAATTGTGAATTTGCACAAGATACATGGATGATGGCTATGAGTTTTTTTGATTCTCCTCAATTGCCTAATTCATTGGAACATTTTCTTTTACAATAGAGTTTGAGTAACATTCAGAAACAGTTACAACCAGCTCTGGCGATTTTGACTTTGACTATTTGTTGGTTAATTTGGATAGAACGAAACATGAGATGTTTTCAAAATAAAATGAAAGATGGTATTAGTATTTTTACTGATGCTGTTTTCTTCGTCAATTTCTGGGTAGGTCCTATTGCAAAGAAGAGAGAGAAGAAAATTTTGACAGATGCAACGAAAGCAAAGCTTCCTACTGTTTGGAGTGTTGATGCTGAGCTCTTCAATATTTGAAGGTGGAAGAGATATGAGGTTTTGTTCTACTGATTTCAAAGGTGAAAGTAGAGTTTATCTGTTTTTTTGATCTCTTATTCTTGATGTTTATCTTTGAGCCTGTAAAGATTTAGCTTAAAGTGTTGCTGGTTATTGGACTGTAGTAGGTGTAGCTTTTTTTTGATTTTGAGCTTTATTTATCTATTAACTAGTAGAGGGCTGATTTTGGACCCCCTAAGTATCTATGTTGTGCGGCGAGTGATGACTAGATCCGCTCCTCATTCTCATGGATGCTTATGATGAGAGAAAGTCTAACTACCTAATATTTTTAGGTCACTGAAACATAATTCTTTCTGGCTACTATTTTGTAACCGTTATTTTCACTTACGTATTTTTTTTGAAGTAGAGCTCTCTGCTCTACTTTTTCAAGTTAAAAAAAAAAAAAAAAAGACTATTTTTTACAATTTGCATGATTTGACATGTAGCCAGTAATGTCTTAAAAGAGAATAGTTATTTTTTCATTGGTTTTAAATATACCCCTTAAATATCTTCTTTATTCTAAAACACCCTCAATTTTTGATATTATATATAACTCCTTAAAATTTAATTATAGCTCCCAAACTTAGTAAAATTACATTAACATTGACTCAAGGCTCAAAACAAAGAAAAAAAGACTAAGGGAGACTATTTCAGTTATTTTGGGAGATATTTGAATAACTTAAAGAATTCAAGAGTTGTATGATATAAAGATTTAAAGGGGTATCAAAATAAGAAAGATTTAAGGAAGGAACATCAAAATAAGAAAAACTTTGTTAGACCTCTTGAAGTCTCGGGTCATCACTTTGTGTGTTTGTGTAGTAATATTCCGGTGAGCCCGATGCTCACCGAACGCTTCGTGCGAACTCTCAAATCACCCTCCATATGGATGATCTGAACCGTTTATCTTGATCTACACATTCTTGTTAGATTACCAATCAAAAATCACGCGATTCTGATTCTTTTTACACATGCATCAAATGACATCCTTATTCTACGACTAATAAAATCAATTTTTGATAACCACTTATGCATGGGTAAAAGGGCCGGAATCGTGTAATTTTTTTTAGTATCTTAATTAGAGTGTGTAAATTAAAATGAACGACTCAGATCACTCATGTGGAGGATAGTTTGAGAGCTCGTACGAAGTTTCGGTGAGCCCGATACTCACCAATATATATATATATATATATATATATATATATATATATATAAATGTAAATCAGCTGACACAGGAGGCAAATTCGTCCTATGTCGCACTCAAAAATCATATTTCCCGAATGAATTTTCAAGATCCGACCGTACATTATCATCTTCATATTCTAAGATATACACATATAAAAAATTAAGTGATTTGAAGTTCGTTTACTCATTGATCTAAACGTTCTATTTTGTTCTATTGTTAAAACACTGTTAATGTTTGAACCCAAAAAAAATGTAGTAAACAAACTTCAAATCACTTGATTTTTTAAATCTATATATCATAGAATATGAAGATGATAATGTGTGGTCAGATCTTGAAAATTCATTCGGAAAATATGATTTTTTGAGTGCGACATAGGAGGAGTTGACACAGGAGGCAACTCTTCCTATGTCGCACTCAAAAATCATATTTTCCGAATGAATTTTCAAGATCCGACCATACATTATCATCTTCATATTCTATAATATATGCATATAAAAAATCAAGTGATTTGAAGTTTGTTTACTACATTTTTTTTGGGTTCAAACATTAACGGTTTTTTAACAATAGAACAAAATAGAACATTTAGATCAATGAGTAAACGAACTTCAAATCACTTGATTTTTTATATGTATATTCTTAGAATATGAAGATGATAATGTACGGTCGGATCTTGAAAATTCATTCGGGAAATATGATTTTTGAGTGCGACATAGGACGAATTTACCTCCTGTGTCAGCTGATTTACATCTCTCTCTCTCTCTCTCTCTCTCTATATATATATATATATATATATATATATATATATATATATATATATAATATATATAGAGAGAGAGAGAGAGAGAGAGAGAGAAATGTATATCAGCCCGCGGGCTGAGAGTACTATCTCAGCCTGCGGTGACGTGGCTCAATTTGTCACCTCACTGACTTGCGGCCCGCTTTTAGGTAGAAGTTAAATTACCAAATACCCTTATGATAACTTTTCTTTATTGTTTATTATTATTTTTCCCCCCTTTTATTTTTGCCGCTCTTTATAGGATATAAATTACTTTTCGCCCTATTTCTTTACCTCTTTTTTGAAAGATCTAGTTTCTCCTTTTCAGCCTGCGATAAAATTTTTTTTGAAAATATAAAATCTTTTCAGATCAATTTTTTCAGCCTGCGATAAAATTCTATTTTATAGTTTAATTTTTTTGTATATAATGTAGTCAGAGTCTTTGGTCGCATTGTACATTTAAACTGCGACCTTAGTCAAAGTCTTTGGTCGCAGTGTACATGGTGAAATGCGACCAAGGTCGCAGTGTTGTTATTGATAAAGATGGCCAGCAACTGCAATCTAGGGTTGCATTACATGGACTGCGACTTTGGTCGCAGTACGTTAAATAATTAATTTTTTTGTATATAATGTAGTCAGAGTCTTTGGTCGCATTGTACATTTAAACTGCGACCTTAGTCAAAGTCTTTGGTCGCAGTGTATATGGTTAAATGCGACCAAAGTCGCAGTGAGATGGCCAGCAACTGCAATCTAGGGTTGCATTACATGGACTGCGACTTTGGTCGCAGTACGTTAAGTAAGTGTTGTTTTATTAAGTGTTGTTTTTTGGATTAAGTCATTTTTTGAATCTAAATGAAAAATGAAAAGTTGTCTGTTGTCTGATGCGACTTGGAGTCAGTCCGTGAGTGTAACGCCCCGATTCCACGGATACGGGGACGTCACTGCGACGTATATACGTAGGTCTGAAAATGCCCCCACGTATATACGCTAAGCATAAAAGTACAACAAGAATCAGAGTACAACACAAAGCGTGGTATCCATAATATGCCAACACAAAAGTACATATACAAAGTCATCACAGGATATGATAAAATATTACACATTACATGTATCTTTTATCATAAACAAGTCCAAAAGTAAAATATACAAGATAAACGCAAAATGCTCACGAGTAGGATGAAGATCCCGTGAGTCAAAAGAAGAGTCAGGCACGAAGGAAGCAGAACTAGCCTGCCTGCTCACTAGAGGAAGCTCAATCTACAGTGGACGGCTCCACTACGATCCAAGCTTCGGAATCTGAATATGCAAATCCAAGGAGTCAAGACATATGAACAATAAACAAACTACAGCCAAATGGCTAAGATACAAGAGTAAAAGAGTTAGGACAGTAAAATGAATATCAATCAGTAAGAAATGGAAACATGACAAAATAAAGTTGGAAAGACTATCATCGTAGTCCAAACAGGAATATAGGAATCATAATGGGAATCATGACTTAATAAGTAGAACAGGAGTCATAACTAGAATCACAACGTAACATATGTCGATAATAGAAATCATAACAGATGTCTTATTATTATTACTCATCTAACCCATATATCTAGGTATGTGTCTCGGTGTATACCCGGTATATATCCCAACTCACATACATCCATATATAAGAAAGTCGAGGTTGTTATTGGAAATAGCGGTTGTATCAACGAACTATGTTTACAGTGGGTCCCGTACATACCCGGGACTACGGTCCAGGGTTGTTCCGTTGCATGGAAACGGAAACCAGCCGCAAGGCTTGTCCAGGAG
Organism: Agave tequilana; assembly: GCA_038442645.1. Taxonomy (NCBI): domain Eukaryota; kingdom Viridiplantae; phylum Streptophyta; class Magnoliopsida; order Asparagales; family Asparagaceae; genus Agave; species Agave tequilana. Next base: position 120,670 of record JAVJIF010006614.1, on the reverse strand, counting down.
GAGGGACTTATGTATGCCCGTTAAAACTGGGGTGTAGGGAGCCAGCTCTCCCCTCGGTCCCCTGGAGTACCACAGGTCAGACCGGATATAGTGCACAATACCTAAAGCCACTGTAAACACGAACACATATCGATATCCGCATATTTCCCCCGACCCAATACAAGTTGGTCCATTTTAGGATTTAATAGTTTCATTGTCACTTTACGGGAAAAATAGGAAATGGACATGATCAGGAATAAAGAGTACAGAAGCACTATATAGTCAGGTCACTGCATGTAAAGCAGGAAACATGTCACTGATCATGATACAGATAACAAGTCAAAGTTCCCGTAAAGATGACAATCACAAGTCAGGTATATCATGCTGGGTATAAAGTGATAGCATGATAGGGTGATGATATATAACAAGTAACCAATCATGATATGAGATGGAGAATAGTCAGGGTAAGTCAAGGTACAACATAAAGGTCTTGCCAAATAGTGGCATGCCAAGTAGTCAAGTGATAACACACTAGCGGTCAGGTGATATACATGTGTTAAAAGGAAACATTAATCTGACAGTCTGGAGTAATGACATGGCAATGATAATATAACTGAAACTCAGAGTTCAATGACCACGAAGGGTCAGCCACGCATGGTGTACGATAAAGAAGTAGGCATAACACAGGCATAGTACATGTACAAGAATAAAACTACCCTAACACATGCAGTTGCAGGGCAATACATAGACATGGAATTATGAAGTGACAAGAGGTGATACACATCAAGCAATTTGTCATGAAGTACAGGTAAGAACGATATATAGTACATGTACAAAGGGTAAGATCTAATTTCAGAAAGAATAGAAATCAGCAATTTTTGGCCCAAAACTAGACTAACGGTCGACTGGGTCAAAATGGCCGGTCGACCGGAAAAATGCCGTGAGCTCCAGGTTTGGTCGGTCGACTTCCGGTCGACTGCCGGTCGACCGGAGATACAACTAACGGTCGACTGCCGGTCGACCGATACAAGGCCGTGAGCTCCAGGTTTGGCCGGTCGATAGCCGGTCGACTGCCGGTCGACCGGACTATCCCAACGTGCACGCTGTGCACGTCGGTCCACTGCCGGTCGACCTCCGGTCGACCGGACTCCTGAAATAGGCTGCTGTTGGTCTAAAAATCAGATTTTTGTGTGGTTGATTTTGATAGGCTAAAAATAGGATTTTGATGACATAATTAAACATGAATTATCAACACAAGGATACAAGGAAGTTTACAAATCTTGGTGAGTAAATATACTCACATAGATCGGTTATGGGAAGCTTGAAGAGATCGTGGTCGGAAGTGATCCACGGCGATGCAATCGACGAAGGAGGAGACGATCCCAATCCAAGTAGTTGGTTGAAGATGGAGAAGACCTTGGTGATGCCCTTGGAAGTTGTAGGTTGAAGTTGAGATGAAGGAAGAACTTTGGTGAAGGCTATCTCTTTTGTGAAGTGAAGTAAAGAAAGAGATTGAAATGAAAGGGAAAAGATTAAATAGGATTTGGATTTTGAGAAGGGGTTGTAATTAAATAGAAGAGAGGGGGTTTTGTGTAAAATAGGGAGTGAGGTGTCCCTTGGCCAATAGGGGCTTGCCAAGTGGGGGATGAGGTGTTCTCCTTGGCCAATCAAGGCTTGCCAAAGAGGTGGTGAGGTGGAGATTTTGTGTGGTGGAGATTAAAGGAAGTGTGTGGAAGGTGGTGAGGTGGAGGGTGAGGTGGAGAAGCTTAGGGATGAAGTAAAGGAACTTGTGGTGGAGGTTAAAGGAAAAAGAAAATAGGGAAAGGAAAAGGAAATGGAAAAGGGAAGAAATTCTCTTGGAAAGGAAAATAAAAATAAAAATAATGAAAGTGGCGGATTCCCGGAATTGAGTCGTAAATGCGGAAATCTTTCGGGAAAATACCGGATACGTCCCGAAATCAAGTATCTCGGAACGACCCGAATTAAATATCAAAAATCCAAAATATTATATTAAGAATAATAGTGAAATCCGTTTTAAGAAATACTTTATAGTTTTAAAACTAAAAATCCCGGAATCAGTTACCTACCGACTCCGAAAGAATTTTCATAAAATCATAAAATCCTCATAAAAAGAATTTAGATAAGAAATAGGATTCCAAGAAATAAAGTCTAAAGGACTATCTAGAAATTCCTAACTGTTTGTGAAATAAAAATACTGGAATCAGTCTTCTACCGACTCCGGTGGAATATCCATAAATTCGTAAAATCTTCAGAAAAAGTATTTAAGTAATAAACATAATTCTAAGAAGAAATGTCTAAAGAATCTTCTAGAAATTCTAAACAGTTTGTAAGATAAAAATTCGGGAATCGATCAGCGGCACTGGTCGACACCGATTTTGAAGAAATTCCTTTTAATTCCGGAAAATTCCAGAAAATCATATAAAATATATTATATTGGAAAATAATATTTGAAACTGAAATCGGTCAAATCAAAGACTAAATCGAATAATATACTATGATCGGCCTTCGGTTCAGGCTAAGGCTGACTCCGAGTCCACGAATCCAAATATAAGATAAAACAATTATACAAGGAATTCATAATACAAAATAATACAGGAAACAAATCGAAAAAAATACGACCGAAAATCTGAATACGTAACTAAGTACGTATTCCGGGAACGGGGTATTACAATCCACCCACCTTACAAAAAATTGCGTCCTCGCAATTTCATTAAGGGGTAAATTGAATACAAGGAGACATGGTTGGAATAAAGGCCTCATAAAACAAAAACAGGGAATAAGATGAATACAGGAAGGACTAGAATGAACAATGATAGAATGACAAGGGAAATATTAAGAATGATAACCAATTCAAATACAAGATCTGGGGTAGTGGTTACCATGACATCCCTAAGGTTCCGGATCTGAACACTGGTCTACACGCTCTGCTGCCCTGTTGGATGCCTCTGCTCTACTCGGATCTGCTCCAGTTTTCACTCCCCTCTGCTGTTGATCATTCTGTTGGGGTGGAACAGGTTCTGGATTCCTCCTTGTTGACGGGGCTGGAAGTGCTGGGGCTGGACGAGCTGATCTGACTGGTGCCGTATATCCAAACTTTCTGTGCGGGCAATTCCTTAGCATATGTCTCCCTGACCCACACACTAAACACAATCCCTTATCCATTCGACAATCTCTCTTAAATGTCCGGGTTTGTGGCAGAAATTACATGTGTTCCCAGGAAGAGGACGTTGGAATGGTCGCTTGGTCTTTGGGCCAATGTTTGTCCTGGTCGTATCTTCTTCCTTCAGCAACTGTAAAGCCCTCTCCATCAACTGCAAGGCCCTCTTAACTGACTTATTCTGCACTTGGTTCTCACTCTTCTGCTCCAATCCTCGTTCCACTCCACGGGAAACATTGGATGCTTGCCCAGCGTCCATACCTTAGTTGATGAAAGATAACTGGAAAGAGTTGGAAGAATGGAAGGATTTCAGGATATGAAGGAAGGAATCAAGAAGAACTAGATAAATCAAGAAGGACTAGATAACTTTGTACATTGTAGTTGGCATTAGCAAATTACAATAATTTGCTGCTTGATTGTACTTTAGGTTTGAGAGCCTAAGCTCTGATACCAACCTGTAACGCCCCGATTCCACGGATACGGGGACGTCACTGCGACGTATATACGTAGGTCTGAAAATGCCCCCACGTATATACGCTAAGCATAAAAGTACAACAAGAATCAGAGTACAACACAAAGCGTGGTATCCATAATATGCCAACACAAAAGTACATATACAAAGTCATCACAGGATATGATAAAATATTACACATTACATGTATCTTTTATCATAAACAAGTCCAAAAGTAAAATATACAAGATAAACGCAAAATGCTCACGAGTAGGATGAAGATCCCGTGAGTCAAAAGAAGAGTCAGGCACGAAGGAAGCAGAACTAGCCTGCCTGCTCACTAGAGGAAGCTCAATCTACAGTGGACGGCTCCACTACGATCCAAGCTTCGGAATCTGAATATGCAAATCCAAGGAGTCAAGACATATGAACAATAAACAAACTACAGCCAAATGGCTAAGATACAAGAGTAAAAGAGTTAGGACAGTAAAATGAATATCAATCAGTAAGAAATGGAAACATGACAAAATAAAGTTGGAAAGACTATCATCGTAGTCCAAACAGGAATATAGGAATCATAATGGGAATCATGACTTAATAAGTAGAACAGGAGTCATAACTAGAATCACAACGTAACATATGTCGATAATAGAAATCATAACAGATGTCTTATTATTATTACTCATCTAACCCATATATCTAGGTATGTGTCTCGGTGTATACCCGGTATATATCCCAACTCACATACATCCATATATAAGAAAGTCGAGGTTGTTATTGGAAATAGCGGTTGTATCAACGAACTATGTTTACAGTGGGTCCCGTACATACCCGGGACTACGGTCCAGGGTTGTTCCGTTGCATGGAAACGGAAACCAGCCGCAAGGCTTGTCCAGGAGGAGGGACTTATGTATGCCCGTTAAAACTGGGGTGTAGGGAGCCAGCTCTCCCCTCGGTCCCCTGGAGTACCACAGGTCAGACCGGATATAGTGCACAATACCTAAAGCCACTGTAAACACGAACACATATCGATATCCGCATATTTCCCCCGACCCAATACAAGTTGGTCCATTTTAGGATTTAATAGTTTCATTGTCACTTTACGGGAAAAATAGGAAATGGACATGATCAGGAATAAAGAGTACAGAAGCACTATATAGTCAGGTCACTGCATGTAAAGCAGGAAAACATGTCACTGATCATGATACAGATAACAAGTCAAAGTTCCCGTAAAGATGACAATCACAAGTCAGGTATATCATGCTGGGTATAAAGTGATAGCATGATAGGGTGATGATATATAACAAGTAACCAATCATGATATGAGATGGAGAATAGTCAGGGTAAGTCAAGGTACAACATAAAGGTCTTGCCAAATAGTGGCATGCCAAGTAGTCAAGTGATAACACACTAGCGGTCAGGTGATATACATGTGTTAAAAGGAAACATTAATCTGACAGTCTGGAGTAATGACATGGCAATGATAATATAACTGAAACTCAGAGTTCAATGACCACGAAGGGTCAGCCACGCATGGTGTACGATAAAGAAGTAGGCATAACACAGGCATAGTACATGTACAAGAATAAAACTACCCTAACACATGCAGTTGCAGGGCAATACATAGACATGGAATTATGAAGTGACAAGAGGTGATACACATCAAGCAATTTGTCATGAAGTACAGGTAAGAACAATATATAGTACATGTACAAAGGGTAAGATCTAATTTCAGAAAGAATAGAAATCAGCAATTTTTGGCCCAAAACTAGACTAACGGTCGACTGGGTCAAAATGGCCGGTCGACCGGAAAATGCCGTGAGCTCCAGGTTTGGTCGGTCGACTTCCGGTCGACTGCCGGTCGACCGGAGATACAACTAATGGTCGACTGCCGGTCGACCGATACAAGGCCGTGAGCTCCAGGTTTGGCCGGTCGATAGCCGGTCGACTGCCGGTCGACCGGACTATCCCAACGTGCACGCTGTGCACGTCGGTCCACTGCCGGTCGACCTCCGGTCGACCGGACTCCTGAAATAGGCTGCTGTTGGTCTAAAATCAGATTTTTGTGTGGTTGATTTTGATAGGCTAAAAATAGGATTTTGATGACATAATTAAACATGAATTATCAACACAAGGATACAAGGAAGTTTACAAATCTTGGTGAGTAAATATACTCACATAGATCGGTTATGGGAAGCTTGAAGAGATCGTGGTCGGAAGTGATCCACGGCGATGCAATCGACGAAGGAGGAGACGATCCCAATCCAAGTAGTTGGTTGAAGATGGAGAAGACCTTGGTGATGCCCTTGGAAGTTGTAGGTTGAAGTTGAGATGAAGGAAGAACTTTGGTGAAGGCTATCTCTTTTGTGAAGTGAAGTAAAGAAAGAGATTGAAATGAAAGGGAAAAGATTAAATAGGATTTGGATTTTGAGAAAGGGTTGTAATTAAATAGAAGAGAGGGGGTTTTGTGTAAAATAGGGGGTGAGGTGTCCCTTGGCCAATAGGGGCTTGCCAAGTGGGGGATGAGGTGTTCTCCTTGGCCAATCAAGGCTTGCCAAAGAGGTGGTGAGGTGGAGATTTTGTGTGGTGGAGATTAAAGGAAGTGTGTGGAAGGTGGTGAGGTGGAGGGTGAGGTGGAGAAGCTTAGGGATGAAGTAAAGGAACTTGTGGTGGAGGTTAAAGGAAAAAGAAATAGGGAAAGGAAAAGGAAATGGAAAAGGGAAGAAATTCTCTTGGAAAGGAAAATAAAAATAAAAATAATGAAAGTGGCGGATTCCCGGAATTGAGTCGTAAATGCGGAAATCTTTCGGGAAAATACCGGATACGTCCCGAAATCAAGTATCTCGGAACGACCCGAATTAAATATCAAAAATCCAAATATTATATTAAGAATAATAGTGAAATCCGTTTTAAGAAATACTTTATAGTTTTAAAACTAAAATCCCGGAATCAGTTACCTACCGACTCTGAAAGAATTTTCATAAAATCATAAAATCCTCATAAAAAGAATTTAGATAAGAAATAGGATTCCAAGAAATAAAGTCTAAAGGACTATCTAGAAATTCCTAACTGTTTGTGAAATAAAAATACTGGAATCAGTCTTCTACCGACTCCGGTGGAATATCCATAAATTCGTAAAATCTTCAGAAAAAAGTATTTAAGTAATAAACATAATTCTAAGAAGAAATGTCTAAAGAATCTTCTAGAAATTCTAAACAGTTTGTAAGATAAAAATTCGGGAATCGATCAGCGGCACTGGTCGACACCGATTTTGAAGAAATTCCTTTTAATTCCGAAAAATTCCAGAAAATCATATAAAATATATTATATTGAAAATAATATTTGAAACTGAAATCGGTCAAATCAAAGACTAAATCGAATAATATACTATGATCGGGCCTTCGGTTCAGGCTAAGGCTGACTCCGAGTCCACGAATCCAAATATAAGATAAAACAATTATACAAGGAATTCATAATACAAAATAAATACAGGAAACAAATCGAAAAAAATACGACCGAAAATCTGAATACGCAACTAAGTACGTATTCCGGGAACGGGGTATTACAGTGAGACGCGACCTGTCATAAAGATTTTATGAGATTTTTTAACGTCAAGTCTATATTGACGAACCCCGCACCATTCGTTGTTTCCCGAAGCGGTTGTCCACGCGTCGGCTCTTCATTGGGTTTAAGACCAGCAATAGCGACCAAGATTGCAGATTATTTTTTTAAGACTGCAGTCATCAACTGCGACCAATGTCGCAGTCTTGTTGTTGATTATTTATAAAGACCACCAACTGCGACCAAGGTCGCAGTGATGTTATTGATTAAGAGTAAAGACCAGCAACTGCGACCAAGGTCGCTGTGTATTTTATTAAGACTAAACACCAACAACTGCGATCAAGGTCGCAGTTTATTTTATTAAGACTACGGTCAGAAACTGCGACCAAGGTAGCAGTGTTGTTGTTGATTAAGACTAAAGTCCAGCAACTGCGACCAAGGTCGCAGTGTATTTATTAAGTCTGCGTCCAGCAACTGCAACGAATGTCGCAACCTTTCATTTTAAAAATTTATAAGGGTGAAGTAATATAATTATTAACTGCGTCCATGGTCGCAGTATATTCGTTTAGCGTAAAATATTTAAAATGAAGGTTTGTAACAATTGTACAGTATTTTCAACCAAGACATAATAGTAAAAAATGTAATTCACACAATTAACTTTAGAAAACAGATTATATATATTTAAAAAAAAACAAAATACAATTTTTTTAAACTTCTAATCCTCGTCATCACCATCGTAATGAGAAAGAAGTTTGCGACTTTGGTCGCAGTACTGAAGGAGGTCGCATTGCTATACGATAGCATGTTTCCTCCGGTATTCTTTATTCTGTATTAAGTATGCGACCATGGAATATTTTTTTACTTTTCAATGCTAGAAGTCGCCGTCGTCATATAAAAGGGGTATTTTTGTCAATTTGTTTTACGATTGTTTAGGCGGGATTTTTTGATTTTTTTGGCGCCCACACTCTGCGACCGATGTGTGGCATATATTCAGCCACGTCCCGCAGGCTGAGAAACTCTCTCAGCCTGCAGGCTGAGGTACATAAGCCCATATATATATATATATATATATATATATATATATTATACGAGCGAAAAGTTTTAGTTAGTCATTAGGCTCAAATAACTCCAGCCAGGATTTGCAGCTAGTAACACCCGAAGTGGTTTCATGAACGGTTTCAAGGTAAGACCAACACAACCAAGTTAGCTGTTTAGGGTCTGTTTGGTTCGATGAAAGTGGGAGGAAAAGACCTAAGTGAAAAATGAGTATATGAAATGTGAAAGTGTAGTGAAAAATTGAGATTTGTGCAATTCTCATTTTCGATATTTGTTTAATGTGAAAGTGTAAGTAAAAAACTATATTATGTTTTCTGATGTTTGATTAGTAATGTGGAAGTAAAAATGAAAATGTTGACCACAAAGTTAACTGCAAAATATTAAATTAAATATTAATCTTGAATAACATTTTTGAACTGTAATTGGACTGCAAGTGAGATTTACATAACATCAAAATTAACTGTTTTGAGTTACAACTTATTACAAGTGAGAGTCACGTAACCATAAAATTAACTACAACACTAGAAGTGAAAAAAAATGATAGTATAAAATGGTGTAAAAAAAAGAAAAAAAAGTGTTTTTTCTTATTTCTCATTTTCAATTCAAAACAATTCCATGAATCCAAAAAGATGGTGGAGTCAAGGAAAATTGTTTTGCTCACCGCGTATTGCTTAACACCCTCATTGCGAGCGCGGTGAGCCGTAGGATGATGATAGGTCCCACAATGGGGCCCATCATATGGGAGCCACCATCATTCTACGGCTCACCGCGCTCGCAGTGAGGAAAAAAAATTCGGAGTTAGAGTCTTATTCCCGTCTATTTAAATCCTAACTTTATTTTACAAAAATAGAGGGGTAATTTCGTCAAAAAATTTCAATTGATCGCTCTTGTTGATATTGACGTCCCACAGTCCCGGCAGCCATGACGACCCAGCGCGAACCCAGAGGGCCCAGCTCTGGTGCAGATTAACACATGTCAGCATCCTGTTTGTCCAGCTAGTCCACTACCCAACAGCCCGCACTGCATCTTTAGATGACCCATGATAGTGACACCTGTCCCCTCGAGCCAACCGCTGGTGGGAACTTCCAGAGGTGGGACCCACAGGGGCGATTGGCACCGAGAACTTGATTCCGCAGTCGGTGCACCAAAACAGAGATTGTGCCTCACCTCCCTGAATCGCAGTTTTGATGTTGTGGAGCGGTGGTACTTAGATCAGTGGTCTGTGGACCACCTTGTTATACATCTCCTTCTCTTCTCTCTTTTCTTTTTTAGTGGCTTTGAATTTGTAATAGTAGGATATTCATAAAAATAGAATCACTTTTTTCTTCTTTTTACACTCTGTAAAACAATTAGTGGTTTGTAAATCACTGGTTTGAAAAGTACTACCCTACATTAGATTTTTGGTATGTCTAAATACCCCTGTAAATACTTTCCTTTTTTAAAAACTATAGATATGAATGCGGTCTGATAATTTTAATAGTAATATGACTCATTTTCTCCAAAATAAATAGATTGCGCAAATAATATAACTTGCGTTCTTCAAGGTAAATTATTCAAGCAATTTTAATAGCAGCACGATTTTCTCAAAGTCATTAGATTAAAAGACCACAATAAAATTTAATAAATTTCACAGAACTCTAATTTTTTTTAAGGAAATGGTGGAAAGACCAAAATTAAATTGATAATTGAAGACCCCAAAAATTATGCATTAACATTAGAAATATGTGGTTACAAAACACATTTTTCTAATTATTTTATGACTCAAATCACTAAGTCAGCTTTCAGTGGTATATTATTCCTAAAATTGATTGATAGTAATAATCTGAATGGAATTGTCATGTTTGGTAGATGTCCATGTCAGTTTTCATATTCTTATGTCCTTTACTTTATCAGTGACTATTATTGTAAATACTACGAAAGTGTTATTATTGTAAACTTGTATGCTAGAAATAAACAAAAAATAGAATCAATTATTTAAATTGGGCTTCTTTAGTGGGGTTATAGAAAGTAGATTCATAGCTTTAAGTGAGACGTCGCTTTCAGAAAAGAGATGTCTTCTCTTTTTTATATTACTTGCAATTAAATTTCTTACTTGCTTTGGATTAGTTTTCATTTAAAATGATTATGTGAGAATAACAAGACAGGATTTTTCCTAAGTACTGGATTGTTTATCTGATTAATCTAATGAAATCAAATCCTTGAAGAAATCTGAAAGTGGCCCTAACCTTTTCAAAGAACTTTATTTTGCTTCCACTAACTTGGTTATTGTTGATTATAATTTAATTAACAGAGTTAAATCCTTTGACAAATTGAAAAATTGCTTTTAGGTCTCCGTGGAGTTTGAGCTGTGCAAAAAACTTTGGAGTAAAAAAGCGTTTCAAAATGCACTTTGACCAAGTTTCTTTTATTTGCAGGTCCCTGTCCCCATCAATACATGACTTGGTGCATATTCGTATTGCTCATATTATCTTTATTTTAATTGACCAGTGTGCTATCATTTGACTTTTAATTTATTCACATGATGTACTATGAAAATTCTTGAAGTAATTATTTTGTTGTCCACTTCAATTGTTATTTGTCCACTTCAAAAATTTTGTTAACTTGACCAAAATATTTATAAAAAAATCATTTAAATATTTGAAAATAAAAATAAATGAAAACAAAAATAATTAATGACTTATTTTATAAAATCATTTACTCTCTATTGTTTATAAAATAAAAACCATTTAACATATGAATATTTGCTTATTTTTTATCTATTTGTTTATTTATCTTTTTTATTAATTTCTGTCTAACTTTCTCTTTTTATGTACACTTTACACTCTTTCTGTTCACCTTCGTCAATTTTTATCAAACTTTCTTTTTTTTTTGTTCATCTTACTATATTTTTGTGGTAGTATATTCTAAAAGGTAGTCATGTTCCCAAAGTATGAACATATATTCTAATAATTGGACAATTTTTGAAAATGTGGACATATTCTCAAAATGTGGATATATATTCTAATAGTTAGACATTTTTTCAAAATGTGGACATAAATTCCAAAAGGTGGACATATATTCCAAAAGGTGGATAAATATTTGAATTTTTGGACATTTTTTCCAAAATGTGGACATATATTGCAAAAGGTGGACATATAGTCCAAAAAGGTGGACAAATACTCCAATTTTTGGGCTTTTTCCTCCAAAATGTGGACATATATTTATAGATAAATACAAAATAGAAAATTCCATATTTCCTATTTTATTACTAAATAGGATTACCGATTACTGAGATCCTCATTCACCACATTAAGGTCCATTATTTTCTCGTCCATCTCAGCGTTACAAGATCAAGGTCCATTATTTTCTCGTCCATCTCAGCGTTACAAGCACGGTGATTGTGTCCATTTTTCTGACATCTACTGCACATAATCGGGCGCGCCGCAAATCGATTGTTGATCGCCTTATCTTGTTCTCCACGACGCTTCTTTGTTACTAGAGGTCTTATTTCTAGAGTCACCTCTATTACGTGTGCGAGATATAAGTTAGTGCCAAAGTATAAATATTGGATAGTAATGAGCAAAATGACATATATTTCATAAGGTGGACATATTAACGCCCTGATCCCGTATGTATGTAGACGTTACTGCGACGTATATACGTAGGTCAGGAATGCCCTCAATATATATACTAAGTATCAGTACAGGAAAGCATCAGAGTATGAAAGTACGTGATGGATTATACATTCCAACATACGAGTATAATTACAAAGTTATCACAAAATGTGACACAATATTACATGAATATTACATCACCGATAGGCGCAAATGTTAGAACACAAAGAGATATACGATTATGAACAGTACAAAAGATGCTCACGAGTTACAAAAGAAAAACTCGAAAATCTAATAGGAGCCTGGAAGGGAAGAGCTCTGGACGGCCTGTCGATGATCTACGCTTCCACTGCGCCACTCTAATCAGCAACCAGGAGAATCCACAAGCTCCAAGCTTTAGGATCTGGACATGCAGGTTCAGGGGAGTCAGAAAATCTCCAACGAGTGGTGTGATGAATGTCAAGTAGTGTGCGGGGACAAGCACACATTTATCGATAAATCTGAATTAAAAGCATGCGTTGAAATTCGTGTCATAAGCATACACACCCGAGCATGAAAGATGCATCAAATGATGAGATGTACATAAGGGACAAAACCAGTTGTACTGGCTCAGTAGATAGATTCATGAGATTGATACCTTGAGAGGATAATCCAAATAAGAACACCCTCATTTATATACCATATGCCTCATGTCTTCCTCAACTGAGTACACACAACCCGAGCTGTCCACAATAACAGCTTAAAAGAACAGTATGAATCATCAAAAAACAGAGATTATACAATAACTAAAGTATCCGTATAAACAAAAAATAAGCAAGTCAAGAGGTTAAGTACAGTAGTACAAGTATAATGTCAAGTAAAAGACAGGCTGCGTACAATATGATAACAACAGGAAATTAAAAGAGTAGTATACAAGTGGTAAAACCAGGAAATGAATATATATAGAATAATAATAATAATCAAAACTGAAAATCTGAATTAAAATCTGATGAAAACAAACACGGCAAAACCAGCTGTACAACCCAAATTACGGCTTCATGAGATAAGTACATCGAAGGAATAATTCAAATAAGAAAATCCTCATTTATGTATTGTAAATCTCACGTTATCGTAATGTGAATGTATACAACCCGAATTGCAAAATAACACAATGAATTATTAGTTGCATTTTATTATTATTACTCGTTCGACTCATATATCTAGGAATGTGCCCTAGCGTCCCAACCCACACATTCATATATGAATAAGCCGACGTTATTGAAAATTGATTTACACAATATACCTAATACCACTGTAAATATATTCATCATTTGAAGTCTATCAGTTTCCCCCTTACCCAATATAAATTGGCCTTTCTTTTATAGCTTATTATTATGTACTTATCATATTACGAAAATAGCAGGAGCAGGACATGTTCAGGAGTTACAGGAGTACATAAGTACCATAAATATATATCATTGTATATAATATAGGATATCAAGACAAGGTTCCCAAAATATAATAATCACAAGTCAAGTGTTAAGCAAGGTAGGTGATAAGTGATATCAAACAGGTGTCAGGTGATAAGCACGCAGAAGTCAGGTGTCAAGTAATAGCATGCCAAATAACAAACACAGTAAATATCACTATTGTATATCACAATATAAGAAACAGTATTGATACGGGGAATCGGTACGAACATAGAAAAACAGTATAGATACAGGAGAACGGTACGAATACATTTAATGGTACTGACACAGGGAATCGGTCCGAATACAAGAAAATGATATAGTTTTTGAAAAATAGTACAAATGAAGATTACAAATTCTTCACAACCATCAATAAAAGAGTTAATCGAGCTATCGAGTAGGCAAGCGAGTAAGCAAGTAAGCAAATAACCAAAAGAAGCTAAATAAGCTGGAGCGAAGTTAATGTACAGCACTAGATACTATCACGCTCTGCGTGGTTACCGCTCGCAGCACAGCTAAACACACGTGTCTCAGCATGCGTGTGAATTCCATACTATCGCTCACGGCACATCGTGCTTACGGGGCAATCACGCTCGAACGGAGTTAGCAGTGAAGTGCTGACGCTAAGTCCGCCTACTAGGCGTAGCATATAGAAAGTCTAGAGGACTTTAATAACCTTAGAGAGGTTAAACCCCGAGGTTATAGCAAAATCACAAAGTGGTTAAGCCCAGAGACTGGCCCGAAGGTAAAAGTACCTGCATAAGTATTAGTATCAAACAATACACAAATATAATATCGTCTATATTATTACAGGCATCAGTCTACAGAATACAGATACATTATACTGGTACCAATACACATGTCTGAAAATACAATACAAAGCCTCAGAAAATACAATAAAATGCCGTCTAAGCAAGATATCCAGAAAAGCAAGAACACTCATCTAAATCAACAGAAACACGTGAGGCAGACCACGACCTGCCTCATCCAGGGGAGGAGGAGTAGGCACGGAGAGAGAGGCATAGAGAAGAGATTTCTCTATTAAAAAAACAGAGAAAGAAAAGGGAAGAATGAAGTAAAAGAAAGGAAAAAAAGAAGAAAGAAGAAAAAGAAAAAGGAAAGAGAAGAGAAGGAGAGGGAGTAGGGTCGGCCACTTTGGTGGCCGGCCAGGAGGTGGTTGGCGGCCAAGGGGTAGCCGGAGGCCGGCCATGGCCAAGTGGGGCCCGGGTGGAGTGAAAAATGGAGATGGATTGGTGTAAATCTAGTTGAAGGTAGGCGGACGAGGGTTGTTAAATTGACATTTCAGAAGACAAGAAATGGTTAGGATGGAAGAGTTTGCCGAAGGGAGTGGACTACCGGAGGGAGTGGTGGTCAAGGTGGTATTGGTGGTGGTGGAGATGGTTGAGAAGGTGGTAATGGAGATGGGTTTTGGTGGTTGAGAAAGAGAAAGGAGGTGGTGGTGGTGATGTTTTCGAGTAGAGAAAGGAGAGAAGTGTTGGGTTGGTGGTGTTGGTTGCTCGCCTAGGTTCGCTGTCCAAGTCAACGACCAAGGAGAGGACGCGGGTGTGTGGGTTGGCTGGTTTTGAAGAAGAAGAGAAGAAGAAAGTAAAATGAAAGAGGTAAAGAGGGATGTGGGGATTGATTTAATGAGACTTGCGTCCCATGCAAATGAGACCCACATCTCCACTAGGTTGAGCCCAGATGCGGGGCTCAATTTTGCGTCTGGGTATGGCTACGACACGCATTATAAAAGAGGAGAGAGAAAAATTGGTTGTGGGATATTTATTGTGTGGTGGAGGAATTTTTGAGAAAAATTTGAAAGAAAAAAAGGAAAAGAAAAGGAATAAGGGAATTATGAGTGGAGGAGAAAAATTAAAAATAGAAAAAATAAAAGAAAAATATCTGGATAAAATTTCGGAATCTTAGAAAACACCGAAAACTCCAGAAAAGCCCGAAAAATTAAGTAATTTGGAATGATTCTAAAAAATTCTAAAAAATTCTTGTTCGCGTTTCGAAGTTCATGAAAAACTCAATCGTTGTTGAATCACGTACAAGTTATAAAATCTAGACTTGCTAGAATCTTTTTAACAAAGTGTGTAGTGGCAAGTATAGGATCGAATCCACAGAGACTTATTCTTGAAAATTTAGTTATTAAAAATCTCACTTTTATCTTATTCTAGTTGAGAAATCACTTAAAGGTTGGAATTTTGTTTTTTAAATAAATAAATAAAGATCTTGTAGAAGAAAGCAAAAGCAAAATAAAAATATGAATAAAGTAAAAAAAAATGAAGAAAGCAAAAGAAGAAAGAAATACTAACCTTTTTGCGAAGATTTGAATAACCAAAGTAAAAAAAAGAAATAAAGAGATTGGTATGAAGGGAAGAGGAAGATGAACCAGCGAATTTGTTTCTTGTCGTCGCCTTGTTGTCTCCCTCCTCCAAGCGATGCTGAAAACAAAAGAAGCTAATAAAATAAAAGAGATGACTTCATGGAATCAAATATGCAAGAAAAGAACAGTATAAAAAGAATAAATAAAGAGAAAATTAAAGAAAAACTTAGACTGAACGACACAAGATCGTGAAGAAGAATTCTGAATTTTATTCAATAAGCATCAAATACAAAGTCCTTGACCTCTCCAATCTCGTATTACAACGCTGAAAACTCTCTTTTTCTGGCTTTTCGGCCCTCTGGTCTCTCTCTCTCAATGAATACAGGTATTTATAGGAAAATAGTGATAAGGGAGAGTGTAGGAAGATAGGAAGAACTGGCTATTTTTGAATTTCAATCTTCCCCTTATCTCCAAACTTGATTTATCCAGAATTCTGATCTGAAGCTCATTAGCGTGTTGATTGAGAACTATTACTTATCAGATGATAGAATTCGAAATAGTGATCAACATAAGAGTTGTATCCCTTTAAATCTTCTTTCTGGATCATCTTGAATCATTAGATTTGAGATTTGATAGCGAAAGTTATGATTAAAATACTAAACTGTATTCAGTCTGAATCCGAATCTAAATTGCTTCATCTCATCCGTTGATCTTCTCTCTATCCATTTATCCTCAGCAAACCCAATAGGATCTTCAAAAATTTATTTTTCATTTGAATTTTTATTGTATTATCTTATCTGGTAAATCTAATCCTCAGATAAGATAGACTAAAGATTCTCTGAATTTGAGTCGATCCCTATTTGATTTGAACTTTTGGGTTTGTTTGGATAGGATTCATATTTATCTTCTCTTTATCATCCTATAAGGATTAGAACATTAAGACAAATGATTTTGTAATGATTTATTACAGAATATATATAAGAATGCAATAATATTTATGCAATATATGTGTCCAAACACACCCCCACACTTATATTTTGCTCGTCCTCGAGCAAAATAAAACTAACCTAAGGTCTTTATTGGACCATTTTCGCAGGTCACGCGATTGCACTTAGCATGTACAATAAGCCTTTAAACACCCTCGTAGAGGAGTTATAGTCTCCTGAGGGTTTTCAGTGGATTACACCCACAAAATCCATAAAGAAAAGAAATAATTTGTTAGTATTTTTGAAAATACATTTTGAAAAGAAGAGAAAATATTTGAAGTGTTTTTATAAGTATTAAGAAACTTGTAAGTTATAAGAGTATCGAATTATTCATCCCTAGACTTAGCCTTTATTCAAATATTTGTTATCAATTAAGGTTAGGAATAAAATTGTATTCTCATCTAGTATATTATTTTACCCTAAGTTATATGCATCTTGTGACCGTGAATATTTTGACTAAGGGTTATTCAACTCTAATTCTTATGCCTTATTTGTATATATAAGGATGGTAATATTCCTTAGCTTTCTTAGGCTTTCTAATTTGCCCATGTAATGAGCCTTAGTCGGTGACTCCCAAACCGAACGGCTTTAAGGCAACGGGTGAGAAAACACCCCAAGGACTTAGGACTCGAGCAAACAAGGTCACAAAACTAAGGATTTATTTGGTGATATGAACCACTTTTAGGCGTGAATAATCATGCTTTATGAGGCACAAAAATCCAGCTTAATTAGAGGATTCTTATTATATATAATATATTTTTTTCTTTTTTTTTCTTTTTTTTAAGGCATAAGAATCTTTATTTTTAAACCCTAAGTATGTAAGTATATAAAAGATACATATTTTATCAAGGTAAAAATCAAGACTGGATTACTTTTTAATTTTTTCTTCCTATCCCTAGAAATTAAACAAATATTCTTATTTCAACAAAGTATAAGAAATCCTAATTATGATTCTCTTATTCCTTGAAATTAACTTAATTTCTTGCAAAAATAAGTCAAAGTATTATTTTTCTTTTCAAAAAGTTTTTTTTGTAACAAAGAATTTTTATACATATATTTTAATATTTTTTATTTTATTATTATTTTTTAAAACCTAAAAGAAAACCTATGTTATCCCTCCCCCACACTTAAACGTGACATTGTCCTCAATGTTAAAATGTATGCTCATTATGCTAGCGTTGAAAATGAACAAAATAAGGGATAGATAGTACCTTAGGAGCTGCATTAAGCATATAAGTTAAGGGGTAAGAGTAAATAAAAAGATGAAGGCACACCCCCAATTTTGAATAAAAGCATCTCTCTATAGAAAAGAAATAGAAACTCTAGAAAGGAATAACAAAATAAACTTTCTATAGAAAACAATATTTCTGGGTTGCCTCCCAGCAGCGCTAAGTTTAACGTCTTCAGCCAGACACAATCACATGTCACTCAACCTCTATGTATGGCCTTCCAATGTTGGACCAGAAAATTGAACAGTTTTCTTGTGTGGTCCTTGAAGCGGAACAATGGTGCATTCGAGAATGTTAAAATATGTGTTCAAGATTTTTCAATTTGAGTATAAAATTTCTTGAGTAATGTGGTATAGGCAGGCAATTGTTTAGTCACATTTAGGAGTGGAATGTCAATTTTGATAGGTTTGATATCTTCTAACACTTCAACCATCATAGCCTTACTCTCATCCAAATGAACTCTCATCCAAATGAAGGGATTGATCTAGATATTTGGGAAGTATTCACGGAGTACATCAGATACCTCAATGGTTGTCTTAATTTGTGATCCCATAAAAAATTCATAAGAAGAAATCAATTCTTTGTGATTTTGCTGCCTAACAGTAGACTCTAAAAGTGTGTCAATTTTGAAATCTTCTACTTGACCTTGATCCTTTTCGCCTATTTTATTGATCTCAAC
This sequence comes from Agave tequilana, assembly GCA_038442645.1. Classification (NCBI taxonomy): domain Eukaryota; kingdom Viridiplantae; phylum Streptophyta; class Magnoliopsida; order Asparagales; family Asparagaceae; genus Agave; species Agave tequilana. Next base: position 102,181 of record JAVJIF010006614.1, on the reverse strand, counting down.
CCAATTTTCAAAAGATCGATTATTAGATGGCTCATCAAAAGTGAAGATACTCAAATCAAATTTCATTTTTTTAAAGGGAACTTTAGACTTGAGCTTCTCAACACATGTCTTCTCAAAACACTCATCCTTAAATAATTCTTCAAGAAACATTGGCTCATCATCCACATATACATCCTCAATATTATGATCAATATGCTTCAAAGAAGTTGTGTGCATTACCAAATCATCCTTCACCAATTTATCCAAAAATATTGAGTCATCATCAAAGAATTGTTCAATTAGTGGCTTATGGCAAGACGGGGTGTCAAGCTCATTGATATCTCTAGCATCCTGTTCAAACTTTTTAATTTGATTTAAGTGAATTGATGAGGGCACTGGTTTCAGATTTGAGTCAACATGTGGTGTGAACCTCTTGTGGTATGTCCAAGTGGTTCATTTGATAGCACTGATGGAACTCTTTAGTTTGATCTGGAATTGGGATTGAAGCAGGTTGATTGAGATAACTCGTTTTTTCATTAAAATGTATATCTCTGCGAGCACTTGTCTCAAGTAGCTCTTGATTAAGTTGATTATTTTGCAGTATACATTGTTGCATGATTTCTATACTTTTCTCTAATGTGCTCTGCAAATCCTTATGTTTATTATCAAATCTAAAAGATGGAAGTGATGGTTCAGTGTAGGACCAATTTGATTGATGTGATTGATCCCATGAATATTGAGGACAATTCCAACCCTCCGAATTGAAGTTTGATGGATAGGGTTCATTCCTAGGTCCTTGAAATGTGTCGAATTATTTTTGACCTAATCCTAACGCATACCCTATTGAAGGACATTGTTCTGAAGAATGAGATGAATCATAGCAGTGATGGCACTACATGGGAGGATGAGATGAATAAGATGAACTAGTGGGTTGGTTGTAGCCATGAGAGCTCAGAAGTGAGGATGGTGAATGAGAATGAGAAAATAACCTATCATGATAATAGTTGTAAACATCTTGATTTGGATAAGCCATGGGAGGAAAATGATAGAAGGGTGGAGGGATGGATGAAAATTGATTTATTTTTAACTTATTATTTCTTTTTTTTTTGCACATACGAATGACTCAACCAATCAATTGCAATCAAGCATTTTCTTTATCTTGAATTTAATTTAAAGGTAATCAGTTTTTCAACCACAAATCTTAAGAGAATAAAATTCTCCCTAATTAGACAGCTCCTAACTAGGTTGGAAGGATTGTGGGTTTACCGGTCAAACCCGTCAAACAAGCGATTCGACTCTCCCCCCAGGCTGGGCACTTACTAAATTCAGCCACCCTTTCTTGACAGGGAAGTTTCTCGGTCCTTCTTCCAGGCTAGGCACCGCCGCAATGGCTAAGTCACTCTTTCTAGATAAGAAAGCCCTCTTTCTAAATCCTAGTGGCTGAGTTCTAATTGATTTTAAATTAGTTCAAGCTTGGGAAAAAAACTTATATGTGACTGTGATTTTTGAGCCAAGGAACGGGTGATGAAATCCCGATCTTATGTGAGGGGGGACAGCTCTTAAGATCTTTTTATGCAAGTATGCACTAATGCAGCACAAAATTCAATCAATAAGCACCTCCAAAACCCCACTGACAAGAGATTCGTGTGTAGTTAGAAAATACTAACCTTTCCGATGACTCTGAAGCAAGCAAATTTTTATTTATTTAATTTTATTTTAGTAAGCAATATGTCATAAGCAAGCAAGCTTCTTCTTCTTGTGCAAGTCCTTCCTTCATGCAATATCCCTGTAAAAGAAAATCTGAAATTAAATTTTAGGGATAGAAAGAAAAATAATAAAAAAAATTTTTGAATTTTTTTAAGATTTAACTTTTTGAATTTTTTGTACAATTTTAGAATATTTTTTTAATTTTTTAATATTAAACTAGAAAAAGATTAGATGTTGATTTCCAAAACTAAAAATTTTCACAAGTCTCCGGTAACGGCGCCAAAAACTGTTTGTGTTTCTAAATTCATGAAAAACTCCATCATTGTTGAATCACGTACAAGTTATAAAACCTAAACTTGTTAGAATCTTTTTAACAAAGTATGTAGTGACAAGTATAGGATCGAATCCACAGAGACTTGTTTTTATAATTTTAGTTATTAAAAATCTCACTTTTATCTTATTCTAGTTGAGAAATCCCTTAGATGAAGGTTAAAATTTTGTTTTTTAAATAAATAAATAAAGATCTTGTAGAAAAAAGCAAAAGCAAAATAAAAATATGAATAAAGTAAAAGAAAAATGAAGAAAACAAAAGAAGAAAGAAATACTAACCTTTTTGCGAAGATTTGAATAACCAAAGTAAAAAAAAAGAAATTAAGAGATTGGTACGAAGGGAAGAGGAAGATGAACCAGCGAACTTATTTCTTATCGTCGCCTTGTTGTCTCCCTTCTCCAAGTGATGCTGAAAACAAAAGAAACTAATAAAAGAAAAGAGATGACTTCATGGAATCAAATATGCAAGAAAAGAATAGCATAAAAAGAATAAATAAAGAGAAAATTAAAGAAAAACTTAGACTGAACGACACAAGATCGTGAAGAAGAATTCTGAATTTTATTCATTAAGCATCAAATACAAAGCCCTTGACCTCTCCAATCTCGTATTACAACGCTCAAAATTCTCTTTTTCTGGCTTTTCAGCCCTCTGGTCTCTCTCTCGATGAATACAGGTATTTATAGGAAAATAATGATAAGGGAGAGTGTAGGGAGATAGGAAGAACTGGCTATTTTTGAATTTCAATTTTTCTCTTATCTCCAAACTTGATTTATCCAGAATTCTGATCTGCAAATCATTGGCGTGTTGATTGCGAAATATTGCTTATCAGATGATAGAATTCAAAATAGTAATCAACATAAGAGTTGTAGGCCTTTAAATCTTCTTTTTGGATCATCTTGAATCATCATATTTGAGATTCGATAGCGAAAGTTATGATTAAAATACTAAACTGTATTTAGTCTGAATCCGAATCTAAATTGCTTCATCTCATCCATTGATTTTCTCTCTATCCATTTATCCTCAGCAAACCCAATAGGATCTTCAAAAATTCATTTTTCATTTAAATTTTTATAGTATTATCTTATTTGGTAAATCTAATCCTCAGATAAGATAGACTAAAGATTCTCTGAATTTGAGTCGATCCCTTTTTGATTTGAACTTTTGGATTTGCTTGATAGGATCCATATTTATCTTCTCTTTATCACCCTGCAAGTATTAGAACATTAAGATAAGTGATTTTATAATGATTTATTACAGAATATATGTAAGAATGTCAATAATGTTTATGCGATATATGTGTTCAAATAATTCTCAAAAATAATAAATATTATATGAAGACACATAATGAAATCAGATTTCAAAAATTCAATTCCTTTTTTAAACTAATAATTTTAGAATCAACCAGCGATACCGGTTGACACCAATTCCGGTCGAATCTTGATAAATTCAGAAAAATCTTTAAAATATGTTTGATAGAAAATGTGATTCTAAAAAATAATATGAAAGCAATTTTAAAAATTCAACTCCATTTATAAATTATTCGAGAATCGATCGGTGACACCAATCCATACCGATTTTGAAGATTTTGCAATTTAATTCAAAAAAAATCCAGAAAGTCATGAAAAATCTAAAATATTCGAAAATAATGTTTGAAACAAAAATTAATCAAATCTGTCTATCAGAAAGGTCAAATTGATCAATATATTGGGATTGGGTCCCTAGCTCAGACTAAGGCTAACTCTAAGACTGAGAATCCGGATTCGATACCAAGCAGTGATATAAATAATCATAAAATAAAAATAAATACGAGAGAAAATAAAAATAATATGATCAAAAAATCAGAACATGTTACAACATACTTTCGAAAATGTGGACATTTACTTGAAAACGTCGACATATACTCCAAAATGTGGACATATATTCTAAAATTTGGACATATATTCCAAAATGTGGACATATAATCGGAAATATGGACATAATGTCAAAAAAGTGAACATAATCATACTAAGGTGGGCAGAATGAGAATCATATTTTTGGCTTGTCCAAATCGAGAATAGGATATAGTGTTGCAAGTACGGCGATTGTGTCCATCTTTCCGACATCTACTGGACACAATCGGGCACGTTACAAACCAATTGTTGATTCGTCTTGTCTTGTTCCTCCCACAATGCTTCTTCGTTACTGGATGTCTTATTTATAGAGTCTCCTCCATTATCTGTGCGAGACTTAAGTTAGTACCAAAGTATAAACATTAGATAGTAACGAGAAAAAATGGCATAATGTGGACATTTTTTTCGAAAATGTGGACATTTTACTTAGAAATGTCGACATATACTCTGTAATGTGGACATATACTCCGAAATTTGGACATATATTCCTAAATGTGGCATATATTCCAAAATATGGGCATATATCCGGAATGTGAGAACAAAGTCAAAACAGTGGACAGAATCATACTAAAGTAGATAGAATATTGGAGAATGATACCTTTGGCTTGTCTAAATTGAGAATATGATATAGCTTGGGGCATAAGTTCGTTTGAATGTCTCCATCTCCATGTGATCATCTAAGTAATTTCACTACGATATGTTGTATGACATAGAATAAGACCTTTTATGTTCACATTTATTTCTTTCTGTCCACCTTCATCAATTTCTATCCAATTTTCTTCTTTTATGTCCATCTTCATCGATTTTCCAATATGTTGAGAGAAAGTTAAGAAAGTGGATAAATTATTCAATATGTTGAGAGAAAACTCAAAAGTGGTCAGTATATGATTCACAAATTTTTTTCACTCTTTTATATTACAGATTCATTACAAATAGAAATTTCATTACACCCAAATTGATATTCACAAATTCATTAAGTTCATCACAAACTAGTCCACCTTTTAAATTAAAAATTAATCATGAATACCAGCATGATTATCATCAAATTGAGTAAATTTCAAAAAAAATAAAGAAAAATTACAATTCAAAATCTTAATAATCATGCTTTAATCCAAACTCTAAATAAATCTCAAAAAAATTACATTAAAAAAATTGCTCCAAATAAATTCTCGACGAAGCCCTGTACCACTTCATCCTCAATGAGCCCTGCATGAGGAGCTGGGGGAGACGAGCCTTGTACGAGGAGCTCACTTGAGCCTCGACAAAGGAGATGAGCTCTACGTCGGAGCTGCTACGATCTTCACGGATCAAGGGCTGATCGGGGGTTCACGGATCTCGCCAAAGCTCACCAAGATGCGGTCAGGGATGGCTCGGGGGCAGATCTCATCGGAGCTGCTGTTATCTTTACGGAGAACGCCGTAGTTGTTGCGATCTTCACAGATCGAGGGTCGATCGGGGCTCACAGAGATCGGTGGGCTCGCCGGAGCTTGCTGCGATCGGAGAGGCTGGAGGAGCTCGCTGGGCTTGCCAGATATTCACGGAGGTCGCTCCTCTTGTTCTTCTTTCTCTTCTTCCCTCACCCTCACCCTCACTCTCTCTCTCTCTCTCTCTCTCAAATTGTACATAGGGACAGATTTGACAGAGGAGTACATAGGGGACAGATTTGACAGAGGAGTATTTTGCACTTTTAACCACCCATACAACCAGTGTATACAGGAACCCACAAGCACAAATATTGGTATTAGGGGACGTTTTAGCGCGCTTTTTTTATCCCTGGGAGTTTTTAGCACAACTCAAACTCTCTAGGGACTTAAAAGTAATTTTCCCTTGACAATTATATTATAAAAGGGGCTTGTTTAGTAGGGGTGAGCATCGGTCGGTTCGGTTCGGTTTTGCTAATTTTTGCAAAACCGAACCGAACCGATTAGACTTAGCAACCGAACCGAACCGAACCGACTCAGTTCGGTTCGGTTTTTCGGTTTTTTCGGTTAGGCAATATTTTTCCATCATTTCTTACATTTTTAATCACCATTATATTATCATCATTTAATATTCTAATCTCAAATATTCAATGCCCAAATTAGAAATAAGAAAAAGACCCTAACCTTAATATGAATTAAGAATTTCATATTCTAAAACTTTTACGCTATATTTAGGCTATTATATCAAAACTCACATAATTATTACTAACTTTTAATGGCAAGAATGAAAAAAAGAACTATATTAATATAAATATTATTCTTAATTATGATGGTGTACTTAACATAACTTCCACATATTCAACATAAAAAAGATGGTATTGTTAGAAGTAATGAAATAAGTTTTCATCAGTTTTTGTTATGAACTATATGATTCACTAAATTGAATTTGGGTGGGGTGATATATAGGGTAAGAGATTCGGTTCGGTTCGGTCGAGTTCGGTTTTTGAAACACAAAACCGAAACCGAACCGAACTAGAGCGGTTCGATTCGGTTCGGGTTCGGGTTTCGATTTTTGGTCGGTTATTTCGGTTATAACCGAACTCTGCTCACCCCTATTGTTTAGTGGGATTAAGTCCTTTGACAAATATATTAAAAGTGGCTCAACCTTTGATAAGCCTCCACTAAAGCGTTGGCGGAATGAATAGAGATCTTGTTTTGTTTATATGGGTTATCTTCTGGCTATTATTCTTGTAGTTCAAGTATATACATATTTTTTGGTCCGACAACTCGCAGCAACTCCAACGGCGGTAAGGCAAATAACTATAGGCCTATTAATCTGATTTAGATCATAGGTCCATGAAACTGAAGACATTTCATCATTCACATTATTTTCGTTAGTCAAAAGAGATCATGCCATAAGCAATTATGCTTTCTCACAGATAATAACTCAAAAGGATTCAAAGATATTGACACTGAGAAAAAAACCGAAGGAATATTATCCCATACCCCAATGTATTGATACAAGAACCCTGAGGGCGCCCTAATGCTTATCGTTCTTTAGGACGATGAGTACAAGGAAGTGGCAACAGAACTTACAGCAATGTGGAAGCGCACAAAGAAATTACAGAGAGGAACCATGTGCACGATGAATTTGAGCAGCAAGATAATACAACGGTATGAATTTGAGCAGTCGCGTCTAAACTGTGTCCAGAAATCTTTTGAGCTCTAACTAGTCCCTTCCTCCAAATGGAATCTCCAGGGATGAGTCAGCCAATTCTCGCAACCAGTTCAGCGCTGGCAACACAACTGAGGCCAAATCTGGCCGGTCTCTTCGACGAAGTTCAGCACACATCAATGCCATCTTTGCAAGTTTCACCGTTTCTTCCACGGGCCAGTCTGGCACCTTAGGATCCAACATTTCTTTAAAGTTTCCTGTCGTCATAGCATGCATGACGTTATGTGCAAGCCCCATTGGTGGCCTCGCGGTGATTAGCTGGAGGAGGATGATTCCTAGAGCGTAGACATCAGACTTAACACCAACTGTCCCAGTCTTTTGATACTCAGGATCAATATAGCAGAAGGTCCCAGCAGCGGCAGTTGCCAGGTACTGACTGGAGCAACTGGAGGATGGGATGAGGCGGGCAAGACCAACATCGGTGATCTTGCTGACAAAGTTTCTATCAAGAAGGATGTTGGCAGGCTTGAGGTCACGATGAACAATAGGCTCGGGCTTGGTTTGGTGGAGGTAGAGAAGGCCAGAGGCAACCTCTGATGCAATCTTGAAGCGGAGCTGCCAAGGGAGGGGAGCTGTGTCAGAGCGGCAGAAGATGTGGTCTTCAAGATTCCCGTTTTCCATGTACTCATAGACGAGGCATCCATGTTCAGGACATGCGCCCATGAGGCGAACCAAGTTCGGGTGACGAATGCTGCTCAGTACTTTCACCTGTAAGGTATTGATTACACGGAAGGCGCAAAACAAGGCAAGTCAATTTAACAAGGTTCATTAAACAATAATTGAAGACGGTAAGAATGGATATAGATAATTGCATTTTAATAAATTATAATAATATATCAACCATCATTCTGAGTTGAAGTCAGAAGTGAGGGACCTATCAACCTGGGAGACGAAGTATGAACTGATTAGTTAAAAAGGATACAGTATGCAATCACAAGTTGGGGAGCTAACACTTACTACAGGATGGCCATTGTGTATTAAGTTGCTAAATTAATAATATGATAGATCTCAAAGCATGAAGAAACTCAAGAGAATGTCAATACAACTAAAATTTTTCAATAGAAACATCAACTAGAGTGGTATCTCAACCATAAAAAAGCAGGGGATTAATGAAAGAAAACATGTATTGATGAGGAAATGGGGAAAAGGAAATTGATCGAAACATTTTAGAACAAGATCCTCTATGTTGGCTGAGAAACTGTTGACATAGTTTGAAGACTGGTCCCTAAGCTTTAGTAAGATTCAGAAATGTCCTGTCCATCTGTTCGTTCGTGTAAATAGTAACAGAATTAAACAAGGAAGTGGAGATCCTAGAAATAGTCTCTTTAAACTTCTTTGCAACACATGTTCTGGAGGAGGATTATTAGACAGATTATTTTGAAAGGGGCATCCAACCAAAATTTGTGATGTAAGTCTTTTTGTAATGATTTATGATTACACCTTGGTCAGCTATCAGACATTAACTGGTTACTAAAGAAATAGCATCTATACGATTGAATTGAATCTAAGACAGATTATAACACCGAAGAAGGAAATAGCATCTATACAATTGAATTGAATCTAAGACAGATTATAACACCGAAGAAGGAAATAGCATCTATATGATTGATTGAATCTAAGACAGATTATAACACTGAAGAAGGAAAACATTTAATCAAATGTTTAATCATGTTATAGGGAAAAAGTAATGCAAAAACGACGAGGAGTCTGTGAAAAGTATTTTGCATCACAAGGACCTTAAAATAAGTAACCAGCAACAGCCTTCATTCACCAGCAATTGACAATTTAATAACATTCAAGCATTGAGAAAAAGGTAGCAGGAATCTGGACAGAACATAGAAACTGATGGGAGAATATAAAGCCAATATTATCTTTCAATACCTCCTGTTTAAATTGGTCCATTCCACCAACAACGTCTGGTCCAGGAATCTTGATTGCCACATGAAAATGATCGAGTGTAGATTTAAAAACAGGCCCATACCCTCCCTCTCCTATCTTTAGTGATGCTGAAAAGTTATTTGTCACCTCCTTGATCTCTTCAATGCTATAATTTCTATACTGCTCATCCGATGAAATTTTCTTTCCTGTCTTTTCTAGCAAATTATTCTCGCTGTCAATAACCTTGGCATACTCGTATCCACTGTTCCTTTCAGACATCATTTGATCCTTTTTGTTCATTTCAGGTGTTCCCTCTCTTTCCAACCATGGATATCCTGTGGTGGGTTTTTCATCAGCCTCTCCATAGTATGCCTGTATTGAAAGAAGTATTTTATGTTGGTTGCAAAAGGAAGAAAAAGAAAAGTGACAGATGTTTGCAGCAGAATTACAAGCAAAGATTTCATATGCATTGAAAAAGGAAATTGAAACTTAATTTTTTTAAAACATTATTTATCTTGCCAATATTTTGTTGCTTTTAATAAATAAATATATTTTTTTCATCACCTAAGTGCTAAAACTTCTCACGATTTCTAATCTTAACTGCAAAATTTTATATGGGAACAAGCAAAGATCATCAGTGGAATCAACTAGAAATTCTGGCAGTCCCAAAAAGGGAGTTCACTGTTTCAAATCCTATGGATGCTGGAGGAGTTTCAGAAAAATAAAAGAGTGGAATGGTTAGAAATAATACACATAAAAAAGCTGCTGCAATTGTTTATGAGACAGTTATGCCGACATTTACAGCAAATACCTTTATAGAAGCATCCTGATATTTACCCGCAGCCATCTCCAGTTCAAGCTCCAGTCTACTCACATGAGATTCTGATTCATCCTGTTAGCCACAAAGATTGATGTGTAACCTTAGTGAACACTCTAAACTGAAGACTTTGATCAAATAACAAACTAGAAGAACTGTTTATTATTTCAAGATTTTTCAATAAGTAATGCAAGAAGAGAGAATTCGGCATGGATTTAACCTTTGATTTGAACCCCCTAATGTCAAAGTTCAAGAACTCTCCACACTGATGTGAAGGCTCCGCAAAGAAAGATAAGCAAAGCTTAAGGCATGGTATTTCCTTCCAGAGGCCCATACTGTTTCCCATCCTAATTTCCAGTCACCTTATATTTTATTCCAGGTTCACAACGTCATTGTTGAGGTAAATGAAAACGACATAAGTCCAATAATAGATGGTTTTTTCTAGATGAAATAGTAACGATCATTATATAAGCAGCATGTGAGGCAATGGGTGAATGAATAGGTGTGGTGGTGTATCGGTGGGGTGTTTACAAGGTTGTTCAGTTATGCACCCAATAGGGAGTAAAGCCTGAAGGGACTATGAAAACACATGGAAGCCACTGAAAGTCTGAAGCAGATGGGGGGGAGGACATTCATACATAATGCGTTTAAGGTCCTTAACCATCATATTCAAACTGGATCTGCCCATATATGTTCCCAGCATTGCCTGTTGACATACTCCCCCTACATCTTGGTCAGGTTTTCAAGGCCAGATCAGGTTGGATTTTTTTTAGTTTGCACAATATAAAGCCAAGCATAATACTAAGTATAAAATATCAACTATCAAAACTGAAGCATGCAAATTATGAAATACAAAAAGAAATCTAGAGACATAATACGCGAAACAGGCTATGTTGCTTATATTCAATGTAAAAGTCATCCTTGAAGTAAATTAACTCCTAAACATCATGTTCATATCCAGTGAATCATTATTATTCGGTAGATTGAGTCAAAAATTAACTTCACTACATAACTGTTTACTTTAGAGGTTAATAGAATGATTTTAATTTACACATCATAGAAAGATAATAGAAAAGTTTAACATTGTCACTTACAACACTAGGAGGATGCTTGTATCCACTGGATCCACCAACAGTTCTATACAACTCAAAGCTTTCTCTTTGCTCTTCAAGATAACTATTCTCATCATTACTTGAAGCTGATAAACGTGGCTGTCGCCTCCCACCATCAAGTACACGAGGATAGTAGCCACTATTTTGATCAATGCTTGTCCTACTTGGACTGGGACATGAAGTAAAACTGCGAAAATTAATTTCAGTAGGCTCTTCAGCTTGCCTGATCCCCCTTTCATTGTTTCTCTGATCATTGTCCCACGGAGCCCCGTTTTTACTACCACATCCAGCCCATGTACTATTTGCCAATGCAATTCTGGTAAAGTAACTTAGCATCAGCAAGATGCAGATAACATAAGAAAGCTGAACAATTAGAGGCAGCATGGTCATTCATTTTTGCTCTAGGAAGATGAAACTGATAACTCACTACTGCATTAGCCATATCAATACACTAAAACATATTTGAGAGGTTATTATTTCTCCAAAAAAAAATCACAGAGAGAGATGAATTGAATGAATATGGTAACTACATTTTTGCTACATGCAAGAAACTTTCTAGATTTTATGAATATGAATCATTTTAATCAAGTTCTCTTAAACAAAGAAAATGACCCACACACTCCAAAGCAACATACCTTTTTAATTGTTATATGAACCCCCACCCCCCCACCCCCCCCCCCCCCCCACCCCCCGGCCAAAAAATAAAAAATAACACATGAAACAATTCTAATGATCAATTATAAATTTAATTGAACTTTAATATCTGTTTAAGTGTGAGGTTATGAGTCGAACATGAGTCAAAATGCAACTGCAAATCAGAGAACCCTAAAGAGTTTCCATTATAATAGTCGACATATTACAGAATATACTAAGTGTAATTTTCTAACCTTTTAGAAGAATCCATAGGGTGCCTGGGAATTGTCTCGCCTGTAAATTACAAACCATTATGTCAGTCAGTGGCTTACGGGTGTCCAAAAAGAATTGGAACGAATAAATGAACTCTGTATTTAGATTTTAAAAAAATTCCTGGAAAATGATAATAAGTGAAAAGGCAGCTAAGTTAAAAATACACGAACTTTTAGACGATTGGAACTGATTCCCATCAATTTCAAGCTCATTAAGTAGCCTAATGGTATTAGAGCTCTTTGGTTGAGTAGCAGGCCTTGAAGAAGATATCTTCCCCCCCTTGGATATAATATATACAGAGCAAAACTCTGGTGCAATCTTAGAAACAGAGGAAGGCACATCTGGCTGCAAAAATGTTCTGTTAAAAAAGAAGTTAACATCAATATGTGTGTATGGAATTATTGATTGTTTTATTAGCAAAGAAGGAAATTATAAGATCAATGTTGGACAAGGTCATACTGTCATACCTATAAAATGAATTCCTACATGATGCACCGAGTACTAGCTTGTCAACACCATGTTTCAGGACGAAATCACAAATGCCCTTAGAAATATTCATGTCATCCACAATGACTTCCCTGCAAATCAACTGCATTCACATAACGGAATATCAGATGAACTTTAGAAAAGATGGGCAGCCCCTTCAGCTTGGTGGCCCAAACCTTGAAAGATGCATGATATAAAGTTTCGTCAACAAGGGATCACCTAAAATGGCATCCCACTAAAGTAGCAGATAGAATCTAGCCGCAAATATATCTTAAATGACAGTATCATAGAATAACGTTGGGAGTTGGGAAAGCATGAGAAGAGTGCTTGCTACAAAGCCTAATCTCGATTATGGGTGGATACATGAAACATTTTTTTTTCACAATTCAGCTCCAGTGACGGCCATCTAGCAAACCATAATTTTACCAAAGAACAATGTTTCGTTTTATTGCACATCATAAACTAGTCTAAGTGTATGGAATAAAAAAACCCATCGATCGGTATTCAAAACTAATATATAAAGATGCATTTGTGCTTAACACGATGAAGGTAGCACATCCAAATATGTTTTTGAAATATTAGTGCATAGTATAGCTTGTTAAACTATCTTATCAACAGCATGCTCTTCACAAACTCTTCACAAAGAGCAAATAATAATCTATGATGCTCCAAGTGCAATCGTACAAAACCAAAAGTTCAGTAATATGATTGCTGGTTCCAAGATAACATTAAAAAAGAAAAATCAGTTTCGCATTGGTTATTTCAAGTGTCCACAAACAATAGCAAGCAGTAGAATTGAAGAACAAGAAGTCACTCTAACATACACCCATACCAAAAACATGGATTGCAGATCCTTTGACCAAACCAATTGCTAGGGTAGGATTCCACAAGCATGTTAAGTTTATGGGATAACATAGGTGGTGACATGAATACTTTTGTACCCATTTAATGTTAAGCGATATTTGAGATTGAAACATATTTTTCATCAATAGTTTTTTGTTAATGATACTATGCCGTTGTTTAATACCGTATGAATTCTCATGCATAGTATCTGGTATTGGCAGATTACATCAAAAAGACGTGTTATAGCCAAGAGGCAGCTTTCTCATTCAAGCGACACGTAGGCTCAACACTTCCTACGTTTTATGGTCATTGAGTAAAGCACTCCATGATGAGGCATGGTTGACCACTTGCCTAACATTTCACCATTTAATATATTCTTAACATCATGCTGAATTGATGAATTAGTGAACTTGTGGGTGGTTGGGGTGTTTGGTGAAATGTGCATGTGGATGTTCTCCACTTTATGTTTGTTAGACTATGATGTGTTGAAGATGGGTACGTACAATTGGGGCCTATGTTGTGCATGTGTTGATGGACAGAATTAGGTTCCTTTATGTGCACATATATTGCCTCATGCGGTAAAGAGAGGCCTATAAGTTGAGACCTCTGTCCAGGACCATTAACATCAGCGCGAGACTAAATGGGGACTCGTTAAGGTTCGGATGCTCACAATAAAAGATGAAGTGGCTTTGGGCATGTAGTTGCTCCAATGTTAAATGTTAGTGATTTATGACAAACACGTTGGAGCTGACACATAACTTCAAGGGAGTTGCTACTACCTAGCGGGTGTGATGTAACATATTTATGATTGAACATGTACTGGATCACTCCTCCCGAGTGTGAGCATCACAGGCAGACTGATGCCCCTATGTCTCTTCTTGGACCCTACCTATAGGATGCCTCATAATAAATCTGTTAGCAAATAAACCCAAAGCGCATCATATGTTTCAGGCATCAGCAGCAGTTGAGAAGATGCAGGAGGCAACAGTTGAGAACATGTGATTCAATTTCAGGTACAACAGCAACAGTTGTGAAGGGGTGCAGGAGGCCTTCTACAATGTCATAGAGGTACACGAGTGTGCAGGAAGCCTTGCTAGGCTTCAGCGAGGGTGTGGGACCCCTCGTTGGGCTTTGGGGAAGGTGCAGAAGCTCGCTAATGGCCTTATTGAAAAAGTTTAGATGCTCCAACACCGATGTCCCTTCCTTCATGTGTAACCCACATAGTTGTTTCTTAAGATACAACTTATTGGAGAGATTTTTTGTCATATACAATGTCTCTAACCTTAATCACAATTTTGTATCTATTTCTTCATCCATTACGTTATATATAACCTCATCTGCGAGACATAGTTGGATCGTACTTGCCGCCTTTAAATTCATCTCCTCTCATCCTTGTTTGACGTACCTGCAGATTTTGTTGACTTTTTCTATAAGGTCTTGTGAAGACCCTCTTACACCAATAACATCTTCAGCCTCTTTTACCATAAATCGAAATTTCCTTTGACGTTGAACTTCTCGATCTTGAAGTTTATCGTAGAACTTTTTAGCTTCGACATATAGCCCTTCATCTACCTTTAGCTCTGATATCAATTGTTGTAACAAATCGGCGTTATGATACCAATTATTACTCTCAGGATCGACATTTGTTGAACGTGACAATATAATGATACTTGCAAAAAGAAACTGTTGTAAAACAAGCTAGCAATATGTAGACAAAAGAGTAATAAGAAATAACAAGAGGATTTAATATGGTTTGACCCAAACTTAACCTATGTCCACGGGGAGAGAACTTGAGAGAATTATATTAATAAACTTGATACAAAGAGATCTAACCTTCCACTTGATCCCATAAGAGTATTCACCTTCCTCTTGAATTTAGATCTAAATTACAAGAGTATACGTTCTCTCTATACACTTTCATCTTACTACTCTCTTTTTGACATCTTCTGATCTCTTTTACTTGAGATTGATTTACAATACTGAGTTATAACTTTTATTTATAGAATTTTACAATACAACTTTTATTTGGACTATGAGACAATCTTGATCATTAGATGCTTGAAAAATCTTAATCAATCTTATTTGGAGTTGATCTCCTTAATATAGAAGAATTATAAATTCTTTAATATTTAGAAATAAAATTTCATTGAGTAGAATTTGAATCGTATTCATACTTCTCCAGAAAAGAAAACTCGTAAGCGTCTGAAAAGGAAACTGCTCCACCTTGATTTGATTTTTCTGTTTCAAACCATCGTCTTTTTCAACTCAATTGAATTTTCTGGGACCATCGTCTATTCTTGAAAACAAGGCAAATCCCCAACAGATGTAACTTTTCTTAGCTTAACAACTTCTAAATGAAACTAAGAAATAATATCTCATATCTAACTGGGAAAAATAATGGCTCACAATTTGAGAGAAAATCTCAGATTTCTCAAATAATACATTTCATGCAAATCCAATAGGAACTCTCAAAAAAATTCTCCAAAAAGTAAATGATGAGAAGACCACATAAAACTATATAAACAATTAATTTTAAATGATCATTTGAATTACTATAAACCAAATTTGTAGCAAAAAATAATCTGCAGATACCCAATCAGGAGGCCAAAGTGCAACATAATTAGTAAGTGACATGGGTTAAAACACCATCCTATACTTGTCTTTCAAGGAACTTTTCAAGTATATACAAAAACAAACCATTGACTCCAAGTTCCAGCCACTCCATCAATAATCTTATCACTTCTACTAATTGATGTACTCATACAACCTCCATAGGTGTAAGAGGTTAATCATAGTAAAGAAAGCAGTTGTCAATATCATTTTATATCCAAGTCTCATCATTATCTATTATCAACTCCCGGCACAATAACTTTGATACATGTTAAAGATCAGATAATTCATCAGCATTTACTTCTTTTAGATTCTAGTTGCTCATTTTTCAATAAGCAACAAATGATGTAGGATAGCGGAGCCAAGAAATCAGGTTCAACCAAGGCTCAGAAGCAAGCCCCGGTCGACCGCCTGGTCGACCGAGAAAATCCACTGAAGACAACGATTGACCGCCCAGTCGACCACCTGACAGAGACCCGAAAAAGAAATTCAAGTCCCAATCGATCACCCGATCGACTAAGCAGCAGCAGGGGCAACACCAAAGAACTTATTCTCAAAGCCGGTCGACTCGATAAGGTGCATGGAAGCCTCGAGGGGCTTCAGTGAGGCACATTAGAGCCTCGCGGGGCTTCAGCGACAATCGAGAACTTCTTTTAAGGGGAAGACGAGGGTGGTGGAGGCGTTGGAAGGAGGAGAAGAGGACGACAGCGCTTAGGGTTTGGGTTTTTTTTATTTGCTTTGATACCATGTTAGCAAATAAACCAAAAGCATATTGATTCATTAGTGAAAGATCAATATATAGAGTATAAGTTTGGATATGGGTAATGGGACAAAACCCAATAACCCAACTACCCAATATCTAATATCCACAACTAATAAAACCTTAGACCTTTGTTTGTGCACACTAGAATAAAACAACTATTATGGCTGGGATAAAACAACTATTTACATGTGATCTAATGGCTATGGTTGATTTGCCCCTAAAGGCTTGTGATAAGGAAAGTGTTAACCTAGAAGGGAGGTACGACCTGTGGTGGAGCTAGGAAATCTAGTTATGGTGGGTGGGATAACATAAACTAAATGCATGAGTCACATAAACAACAGACGAAATAATAATCAATTGAAAAAAAAAAACAAAAGAATTAATTGACAATTGGTACCTAAAAATTTTGTTTGGGAGGGAGGCTTTCATATCACAAGTTTTTTTTTTTTTTTGGTAATCTCATAAAAGAGTTCTCTCTTTAACAATCATTGTTTCATAGAAGGCTATGCAATCTCAAATCTTACCAGCTACAGTCACGTAAAAGTTTTCTTTTCGCATAAAAGATATCAAGTAAAATACAAAACAAGAGGAAAGCCTTTTTTTCGAACTAAGAACACGAGTGAGATATTGCACGGGGGAAAACATCAAACCTAATCTCACTTGTCTGTTCTCTAAAAATTTGATTTAAACACCATTCAACAAGACAGATGGATTGATTGTCTGCCCAACATGAATGCTACTGGGTTTTCAGCCATCAAACCCAATTTAATGAGTCACCTATACACAAATCCACTGGATTTTTTTATGGCTGGAACAAAATCAAGCGGGAACAGTGATCTACTTGGTAACATATTGTTATTCAAATACCAAACAGAACCCTCAATCCATTACCACAATCAGCAAGGTCCATTCAGAAACTTAGCATACCACTAAACGAGGCACAAAAACATTGTTGATTATACAACAGTACAACACCCCTCCCTTCTGTATGCATGTAAATATGTGTTTATGTATGTTCAAGCATGCACATATTTTTCACCATATGCTTATGACAGGGAGGGGGAGTAAACATGCATCGATTACCAAAGGAAAGGTGATCCCTTAGCTAGGTAAAAGGAAGATATCACTATAGACCCCAAATACACAAAGATCATTCTGATTAGCCTAGAGATCTCATATAAAGAAATACATACCCCTCTTCTGCGGCAGAAACATTGAAACGGAAAAAGTAATTCTTGAGTCTGAATGTCCATTTGTTCAGAAAAAGCAGATGCAACCTCCTTTCCAACTTCACAAATTGGCAGGTGTTGGCCAGCTGGACATAGAAAAATCTTCAGAAATTATATATAAATAATTTAACAGTGTTGGATACATAAATTGTTCTTCTTAGTAAGGAGCAAAGCATAACAATACTATCAAAATGTTGATTTTATTGATAGGTAGGTATCTCAAAATAATAATCATGCTTATGCAAGTAAGTTCATGAAACATAACATGCTAATAACAGTTGTTGATTAGTTAAAGATTTCATAATGATCACTTGGGATTTCAGGGATAACTTGGATCCTGTTAGATATAATAAGTAAGTTTGGTTATAGACTTTTAATAATATTTGGAATCTTATAGATTCTAGTAAAATTAAGATTTCTAGTAAAATTAAGAGTCATAGTTACAACAGGATTTGGTAAGAAATTATATAAGGAGATGTTTGCACATAAAATTTTTTGTAATTCTATTTTATAATTCAATTTATAATCATGAAGATGTCGTAACAAATCAGCGCTATGATACCAATTGTTACTCTCAAGATCAACATTTACGAAACTTGGTAATATGATGGCAATTACAAAAAGAAAACTGTTGTAAACAAACTAGCAATACTTAGACAAAAGAGTAATAAGAAATAACACAAAGATTTAACGTGGTTCAGCCCAAACTTAACCTACATTCATGAGGAGAGAACTTGAGAGTTTATTAACAAAATTGATACAAAAGATCTAACCTTCTTAATCTCACAAGAGTATTTACCTTCCTCTTAAATATAGACCTAAATTATAAGAGTGTATACTTTTTCTCTATGCACATTCACCTTACTCTTTTCTTTTTTGGTTTCTTCTAATCTCTTTTACTTGAGATTGATTTATAATGTTGCATTATAATACAATACAACTCTTATTTGGACTATGAGATAATCTTGATCATTGGATGCTTGAAGAATCTTAATCAATCCTATTTGGAGTTGATCCCTTGATCTAAAAGAATTCTAAATCCTTCAGTCTTTAGAAATAAACCTTCATTGAATAGAATCTGAATCCTATTCGTACTCCTCTAGAAAAAGAAACTCGTAAGCCCTTGAAAAGAAAACTATTTCACCTTAATTTATTTCTTCTGCTTCAAGCCATCATCTTCTCTAACTCAATTGAATTTTCTTGAACCATCATCTCTTCTTAAAAACAAGATAAAATACTAATAATCTCTTCCTTGACTTGCTTTTTAAGCCTTTAATAAAACACCTTGAGATTTTAGAGTACTACCTTAATTCTTTTCTTAGTTGTGATCATACTGTGAAGCCTTTAACTCTTGTCTCTCTCTGTGGGCCTTTGACAGATTTAACGACATGGTTTGAGCCATCTCGAGCCTTATTCGAATGCACTCTTTCTCCTTCTCGCAACACTTTGAACCGGTTCACGTTCCGTTGCAGTCTTTTCTGAAGCTCCACCCGCGATGAGCTGCTTTCCAAATTTTTTCCCTGAAACTCTACATCGAACTGAGTTTTCTTCCTTCAGCTTGTATAACTGTCCACACTTCTCTCCTTTCAGGATTACCCTGTTTGCTTGACTAACTGTGACACCGCTTTGTTATATATAGATCCATCATCCTTCTTCATGGAGCACCCTTATGGATATTAGATTATACCGTGCCTCCGAGACATACCGACCGCCTCCAGAGCACACACTGTCCTATCTCTATGTGTAATCTTGACTGTCACAGCGCTAATGACCTCGTAAGCTGAGCCATCTACCATCTTTACAATCTCTTTCTCCTTTGTAACCAAAGAGTTATTAAACAGCTCCTTCTGGAACATACATGAACCATACTGTCCGAATCAAATATTCAACTTTTATCTTGAGAAGTGTTGTCTTTAATATAAGAAGTCATTAATACTTTGGTGTCAACACCGCTTGCTACGTCTGCCTCCGCAGTTTTCCTCTTCTTCTTCAGCTACTTTTACTGATGCTTGCAGTTATTCTTTCAATGATCTTTCTTGTGACAAAAGTGACATACCTTCGACGAGCCTGAACTTTTATTTCCTTCTCCTCTTCCTTTTTTCCCGTGACCACCAAACCCGATCATTCCTGCTCCTCTTGAATTGGCCTTTTTTGATCTCATTAGATAAGAAAGTTGACATAACCTCCTCTAAGATGAGAATTTTACTTACCGTAGAGAATGGTAGTGACGATATGATCATATGACTGTGAAAGTAAACTGAGAAATATCAACGCCTTGTCCTCCTCCTCGATCTTAATATCAAAAGTTAGAAACTCGCTGATGACCTTATTGAAAAAGTTTAGATGCTCCAACACCACTGTCCCTTCCTTCACGTGTAATCCACATAGTTTTTTCTTAAGATACAACTTGTTGGAAAGATTTTTTGTCATATACAATGTCTCTAACCTTGACCAACAACCCCGTGTCTGTTTCTTCATCCATTACGTTATACATAATCTCGTCTGCGAAATATAATTGGATCGTGATTTTCGCCTTTAAATTCATCTCCTCTCATCCTCGTTTGACGTACCTGTAGATTTTGTTGACTTTTCCTGTAAGGTCATGTGCAGAACCTCTTGCACCAGTAACACCTTCAGCCTCTTTTACCATAAATCGAAGTTTCCTTTAATATTGAACTTCTCCACCTTAAATTTTATCGTAGAACTTTCTATCTTTGACATATCGCCCTTCGTTGATACCAATTGTAGTAACAAATCGGTGCTATGATACCAATTGTTACTCTCGAGATCGACATTTGCAGAACTTGACAATATAATGATACTTGTAAAAAGAAAACTGTTGTAAAACAAACTAGCAATATCTAAATAAAAGAGTAATAAGAAATAATAAGAGGACAAACTAGCAATACCTAGATAAAGAGTAATAAGAAATAACAAGAGGATTTAATATGATTTGACCGAAACTTGACCTATGTCCACGGGGAGAGAACTTGATGGAGCTTTATTAATAAACTTGATACAAAGAGATCTAATCTCCCTCTTAATCCCACAAGAGTATTCACCTTTTCCTTGAATTTAGACCTAAATTATAAGAGTTTACGTTCTCTCTATATACTTTCATCTTACTCCTCTCTTTCTTGACATCTTCTGATCTCTTTTTCTTGAGATTGATTTACAATGCTGGGTTATAACTTTTTTATAGAATTTTACAATATAACTCCTATTTGGACTATGAGACAATCTTGATCATTAGACACTTGAAGAATCTTGATCAATCCTATTTGAAGTTGATCTTCTTAATATAGAAGAATTCTAAATCCTTCAATATTCAGAAATAAATCTTCATTGAGTAGAATTTGAATCGTATTTGTACTCCTCTAGAAAAGAAAACTCATAAGCGCCTGAAAAGAAAACTGTTCCACCTTTATTTACTTCTTCTGCTTCACGCCATCGTCTTTTCTAACTCAATTGAATTTTCTTAAATCATCATCTATTCTTGAAAACAAGGCAAAATCCTAATAGATGTAACATCTCTTAGTTTAACAACTTCTAAATGAACCTAAGAAATAATATCACATATCTAACTAGAAAAAATAATGGCCGCAATTTGAAAGGAAATCTCAGATTTCTCAAATAACACATTTCATGCAAATCCAATAGGAACTCTCAAAAAAAAATTCTCCAAAAAGTAAATGAAGAGATAATCACATAAAACTATATAAACAATTAATTGTATATAATCATATGAATTACTAGAAACCAAATTTGTAACAAAAAATAATCAGCAGATACCTAATCAGGAGGCCAAAGTGCAATATAATTAGCAAGTGACATGGGTTAAAACAACTTCCTATACTTGTCTTTCAGGGAACTTTTCAAGTATATTCAAAAACAAACCCTTGACTCTAAGTTCCAGCCACTTCATCAATAATCTTATCACTTCTACTAACTGATGTACTCATACAACCTCTGTAGATGTAAGAGATTAATTATGGTAAAGAAAGCAGTTGTCAGTATCATTTTATATCCAAGTCTCATCATTATCCATTATCAACTCCCGGGCACAATAACTTTGATACATGTTGAAGATCATCAGCATTTACTTCTTTTAGATTCTAGTTGCTCATTTTCAATAAGCAACAATTGAAGTAGGAGAGCGGAGTCAAGAAATCAGGTTCAACTAAGGCTCAAAAGCAAGCCCCGATCGACCGCCTGGTCGACCGAGAAAATCCACAGAAGATAGCGGTCGACCACCTGACAGAGACCCAAAAAAGAAATTCAAGTCCCAGTCGACTGCCTGATCGACCGAGCAGTAGCAGGCGTAACATCAAAGAAATTATCCTCAAAGCCGGTCAACCACCCGGTCGACCAGCCATGCTGAGTAGAGCCAGCGGTCGACCGCCCAACGAATTTCTGCTAGATTCTGTGTTTAATTAGGATTTTAGTTTTGGATTTAATTTGGACTTTAATTGATTTTGTGTTTTTTTATTTTGAATTTAGATTACCTAAATAGATTAAGACTCTTTTAATTCTTTTTGTTTTCTTTTAGAGATAGATATAGTTTCCTAGCAGGAGTAATACTCTTTATAAGCCTATATAAAAACCCTTATATCTTTTATATTGTTAGAATATTTTATCAAACAAGTATTCAACTAAAATTGAGTTTATTTCTCTTATTGCTCGTGGATTCGAGTTGCAATCCTTTACTCGTGGATTCAATTACCGTGCTCGTAGATTCGAGTATTTTTCTGCCTGAAAGTTCTTTAGAGTTCGTAGGAGTTAGAACAAAATCTAACCGGCGTCGTTCGTCTTCTCAACTTCTCGAGTCAAAAATATATTGTTTGTCTTCTAGCAGACAATATTGAAACTAGCAATATTTCATAATCTAATTGCTTTGAGCTCATACTCTGTGAGGCCAATATGGCACATTATGTACCTTGCTGCTGGAAATTGTGGTTGATGCATGCTTGGAAGCTACTTTCAACTTTTACACCGTCTTTTGCCTTTTTTTCTTTTTTCTTTTTTTTTTCTTTTCTTTTTTTTTTTTGCATTTTTTAAGCAGGCTGTATTGCCAAATAGCAATTGAATATGTTAGGATTTTTAATTTATTTTGCATTGGAATTGATTAGCATGCTTTAGGAATTTCACATGTAATCAACATCATTTACTTCTTTTAGATTCTAGTTGCTAATTTTCCAATAAGCAACCATACATTGTCTGTCTTTTAGCAGAATAGATTGAAACTAGTAATATTTCTTAATGCAATTGCTCTGAGCTTGTACATTGTGAGGCCAATATGCCACATTATGTACCTTGCTGTTGGAAATTATGGTTTGATGCATGCTTGAAAGCTACTTTCAACTTTTAGACCATCTTTTGCCTCTCTATTTTTTCTTTTTCTTTTTTTTTGCATTTTTTAGGCAGGCTGTATTGCCAAATAGCAATTGAATACGTTAGGATTTTTAATTTATTTTGCATTGGAATTGATTAGCATGCTATAGGAGCTTCACATGTAATCAAATTGTTCATGATATTTGTCATCAATATTTCTCATGTAATCAAATTCTAAACTTTCTTCATGTAATCTCTTATAAACTTCCACATCTCTTAACCTCGGAAAGGACTGAAAGTACTAACAGCATGCACCATACAAGACACAAAAAGCCCCCCAAAAAGAAAATCAAAAATCAAAAATTCATATGAATGCAATGTAGGATCAAGGGCGAAGAGATTACATGGGGATAAAATTGAGGGGGACTGTTTCCTCACGTGCAGGAGAATGAAGATATTCCCTCTGGAGAGGACGTGATCGCCTGCCCATTTAAGCGCGTACTGGCTGTTCTTGTCGGCGTCGACGGCCACCGTCACCAGATGATCGCCGTCGTTGTTACTGCCGTTGCTGCCGCTGTCGTTGCCGTTGCCACTCCCTAGGGCGCCCCTCGCGGTCTTCTTTTTAAACATCTATCCGATCCCTTTCCGCCGCCGACGTCGAAGACTTGGGCTCGGAAAGGGATCGTGATGTTAGGGATAGGGTGGGGGTTAGGGTAAGGGTTAGGGTTGGGGTTAGGGCTCTGGAAGCAGGATGGAATGGGGATCAAAGAAGAAGATGATAAATGGGGGTCAGATGGAAATTTGCTGAAGTTTGGGGGTTCCGCGCTTTTGTCGCCGGGTTTTGGGTCCGATTGTTTTGTACCGTTAGCGGGAGGGAAGGGTGCGTTTGCGGGCAGGGGGGGAAATGACATTAATGACCCAGTAATCAGCAAATGACCGGGAACATGAAAATGGGACCTCCGGTGCAAATTGGACTTGGTTCGGGTCTGCCTGGCGCGGCAACAAGATGGGTCTCGGTTGCATTTTGAACAGTTACTGTTGGGCTTTCAAAAATCATTGGCTGCAAGTAGGGATGATAATGGGTCAGGGCTGGACCTGGCCTCGGGTCGGATCCGGCCCCAAAACTTCCAAGCCTTACTTAAGGCTCTAACCTCAACCCTCTGGCTTTATGCAGTCAGCCTTGACCCAACGCTCGAGCTTTCGGGCCAACCTTATGGATCTTTTTTTCCTTCCATTTTCCCTTTTTTTTCCTTTCTTCCTGTTGAGAGAGAGAGAGAGTTGAAATGGAGAGGGAGCCGAGGAGATCGATAGAGGCAAGGAGAGAGGGGGAGGCGACGAGAAAGGGGATAGAGAGCGAGAAAGGCGAGAACGTATAGAGAGAAAGAAGCGGATATTGGCACCCACCAAATTGATAAAGGTTCTCATCTAATAACTATAAAAATGTCATTAATTTTTTAGACAAATTTAGTCCCTGGATAAAATTCTAAAATCCCCCACCCTCGGTTGTAACCCCCGATTTTTAACGTACGTGTCACAATATCAGTACTCGTTACTGCGTACAAATTTGATTTGACTTTTTTGATAGTCAGACTGACCCGATTTCAGTTCCAAACATTATTTTTTAATATGTTTGATTTTTTAAAATTTTTTAGAATTTTTCTAGATTATTTTGGAGGAACTCTGATTTCGATATCGTCCGATACCGATTATCGACTCCATGATTTTTAATTCACAAATAGAGTTGAATTTCAAGAATATGTCTTCAAATTATTTTTCAAAATCATATTTTCTACTTTAGAGTATTTTTGGAGATTTTTCTGAAATTAGTTAAAATCTGGCCAATCCGGTGTCGATCAGTATCACTGATCGATTCCAGGGTTTATAATTTGCAAAACAGACTGAATTTCTTGAATCTGATTACTCCATATTTGCTATTTTATACAATTTTTGAGAATCGTTCGGAACTGATCAAATTTTAACTCAATTAAAATATTAATTAAATAATGTTAAATAATGCTTTTTCTTTCTGTCCTTTTATTCTTCTCCAGTTTTCTTTCTTCCCCATTAAGCCAGCATCACCAACACCCAAAATCGATTTCCCTTATCTCTTTCAAAATCCCTCTCTCTTTAAAAATACTTTTCTCTCTCGCACTCTAATTCTTCTCCATCTATCTCTCTCTCACTCCCACACTCCCTCTCACTATCTCTCTACCCCTCACTATCTCTCACTCTGTTCCAGGGGCCAGAGCCACCATCATCAATCGGCCAACCCATCACCGCCGGTAGGCTCGCGTGCCACCCGCGGTCACCACCTTTTTTCTTTTCCTCTCTCTTCAACTCTTCTTCTTCTTCACTTACTCACTCCATATCTCTATTTCCCCTCTTTCCTTCTCTCTCTCTCTCTCCTACCTCTATTCTCTCTTACCGCCGTCGGTAGCGTTCACGATGACTGTCGTCGCCGCCCAGTTTCACTACCGTGCCACCAACAGCCCACCATCACCACCTTATCTTCTTCTTCTTTCAGCTTTCTCCTCTACCTTTGTCTCTCCCCTCCTCCTTCCTCTACATTTCCTCCTCATCCTCTTGGTCGAACCCAACCCAGCCCCGTCATCGGCGAGACCACCGCCATGTGCCGGAGCCCCTGGGCCGCCACTTCTATCTCCTTTTTCTCTCTCATGTTCTTCCTCTCTCTCTTATTGGGTTAAACCCAATTATCCAACCCAAACCCATTTCCCTATAATCCATACGCAAAAACCCACTAACACATTTTCATTTAAGTCTATTGGGTTTGGGGATCAGATCTAAACCCGACCCGTTAGGAGCCCAAACCCGCATCAAAACCCAATAAAAATATATTTTTTTAAAATCCCCTAGCTATATATAATATATAGTTTAGATCTTTTTATTTATAGATTTAACTCATTTTTATTAAATTTAGTGTTCGAGCAATATCTGGAGCATCCGGAGTCCGATTTAGATGATCCTCGAGTCGTTGCGATCATAGAAAAACGAGTTACGTCTTTGTAATAACTATGTGAGTGTTTCTATTTTGTAAATCATATTTCATCATGTGAAATTTAATTAAGTTATTGATTTGTTTAATAAATTATACTTATCGATTAATAAATCAGGTAAATAGTAAAACATGATAATTAATATATATGTGATTACTTTCTAAACATATTTAATAAGATAATAAATAATAGTGATTATTGATTTAATATAAAATACAAATGGATTAGTTATATATGTTGGTAATAAGTGATTATCGGATTATTGATAATGACATTCCAAAATAATAAATTAATAATTATTAAAAAAGTTGTGAAGAGTTTGAAAATAAATACTTGTAGATAATTCCTTTTTTCTAATAATACTCTTAATGAAATCGTTATAACTACTAATGATATCTAGATATTTAGATACCTGTTCATATTACATATATCACCTTGGTGCTGGACACTGTGCGAGTATATGTTATCAAGATTGTGGATATCGTTATTACATGTACCCGTATCATTGTTACATGAAAATTCTAATACACTGGACATTGTATTTTCATGTAAATACCTGTTATTCAGGACACTGTCATTTTATATCCCTGTCTCACTGTAACACTGATGTTATTACACTAAACGCTATTATTCCATGATCATGTACCAATAGTACAC
The DNA here is from genome assembly GCA_038442645.1 of Agave tequilana. NCBI lineage: Eukaryota > Viridiplantae > Streptophyta > Magnoliopsida > Asparagales > Asparagaceae > Agave > Agave tequilana. The sequence goes on along the minus strand of JAVJIF010006614.1, from coordinate 75,473 downwards.
GGACACGTTGTTACATGGGATGTCGTTACACGAATACTCTGTACATAGTTATTTCATATTACCGTTACATGGATTCACCTGTCTATATGTTTTGATTGTTCCTGTCTTCATATTGCCTGCATCACTATTCCTGTTGTAATATTTATCGTCACACGAATATTTATGTATTCCTGTGACATGAGTATTTAATACAATACATGACCATTTTTTGTATTCTTGATTTTAGTTATGATATTTCTGTTACTGGACATGATAGCTATTGATATGCGATATCTTGTTTAATGATATAAATAATAACTCATGTCTAGTTATCGTGTTACATGTATCATGTATTGTTATGGTTCCTGATATACTACGTATTTTATATATAGTAAATATAACATGGGGATGGGAAAGACTTGATGGTTGACTAGATTTATTCAGGTGGATGTCTGGATCCATTATTGTCCCCTGGGGATGTGATAGTGCTGGCTATTGTTTGTTATACCTCATTGAGCTCCTGTTCTCATTACTTATTTCACCATAGCGGGCCAGCCTTGGTCTCAACAGTTAGGGGCTTGTTTAAGGCCGTGATCCGGGTATGCACGAGGTACACCCACCCGATTAGAGCTCCTTGATCATTGAGTTTTCAATTAACATAACTAAACGGTATAAACAATAGTAACGTCATGAACACTTCTTATTTGGTCACTCTTGAAATCACCTAGAGGGGGGGTGAATAGGTGATGGCAATATGGAATATGGCAATAATGCGGAATTTAAATCTACTTAAAACAATAAGCTCAAATTAAAAACACTTGCAAGATAAAAGTAATAAATAATGCAAGTAATAAAGAGAGATTGAGTTTAGAGAAATTCGAGCAAACGCAAACACGAGTATATGTTTCCGAGGTTCGAGCCACGCTCTACGTCCCCGCCTTCACACTTGAAGGATTTCCACTATTGTTGATCCCACTGGATCTCCAATACAAGGACACACTTGTCCTATCTCTCGGTATCGCTGCAACACTATGAAGCACACCCACTCGATTGAGGCCGATGCCTCTACAACTTCTCAATTGAAGAAAAACTTGATCACACTTGATCAAAAAGCTCACTTGCACAATCCTATAACCAATATGAAAAAGATGAATACTTGGGATTGTGTAGTACAAAAGACTAGAGAGAGGTAGAGGATTGCTTCAAAAGGTGTAGGGAATTTTTGGCTTTGGAGAGAAAATCTTTTCTAAAAGAAAACTAAGGATTTAGCTTGGAAATATTTTCTTACTTAAAAACTCTTGTCAAATCATATAAATCTTGTATCTTATCATGTTGAAATGACCCACTATTTATAGTGGATGAAAAACCAACTACACAGCTTAAAGGATTCATTGGGGTGAGATCCCAACAAAAAAATCTGTCAGAAAATAGAGCTGTTGGAGTCTGTCAGACTTTCTGACAGCTACCGGTCGACCGGGTCGGTCGACCGCCAACGGTCATATTTCTGACCGTTGGGGAAAACGGTCGGCCGACTCGGTCGACCGAAATAAACAGAGAGCACTGACAAGTGCCCGGTCGACCCGAGCGGTCGGCCGACGTGCACACATGCACAGCCGTGCACGTCAGTCGACTGGGTCGGTCGACCGGACTCTGTCAGATCTGTTTAAATAGAGTCTGGAAAGAAAGAAAAAGAAAATTTTGATTCAAACATTTTTGGTTTAAGGATTTGAAAATAAGGTTCTAGACCTAATAAAACTAAGAGTGTGATCATAGATCAACACCCAAACATGTTAGATCATTTTTGGTAAAAATCATTTTTGATAAAATGATTTTCTAAAAACAGTTTTTTTCAAAACATGGTATTTCTAAAAAACTAAGTTAGAAATTCTGATATAAAAATTCTTTTGAAGCCATGAAGCAATACTAAGTGTGTGTGAGTGACAATCCCAAATATTCTACCTCTATCATCTAGGTTTTGACAAAATATCTAAAAATAAAAGTAAATTACAAATCTTGAATTTCTTCTTTTGATCCCGAAGCTTTTCTACCGTGCAAGGCTTGGGAATGCAAATCTTTAGCGGCGTCCAAATTGTGAGTCTTGATGTGGAGCCGTCAATTCAACTTGTTTTTAAACCTGAAACTCTTTTAAACAAGATTGTTAAACACATAACTAAATATGGTTTGTTATCATCAAAATATCGGGCTAATGGCCTTTGGGCCAACAATCTCCCCCTTTTTGACGATGACAAAACATACATAGTTATTACAAATATTTTGGGTGGAGACTTCAAGTGAAGCTCCCCCTCAACACATGCGTATAATAAGAAGATACTCATGCATGGGTAAATGGCACAAATAATAAACAATCATACACATGTCCATGCCAGAAAAGATAACTCATGTCAAATAAGAACACATGTTCATACAAGACAAAAACATATAGAAAACACTGTTGGCCCAAAGGCCTTCCACTCTAGTTTTGATGATGATTAACTCATGTAGTTACGTGTACTAATAATCTTGCAATGTTTAAGTTTCAGATATTTAACAAGATATTAGTTGGTAAAAGCTTCCACACATCTTTCACAAGGTGATTCAAGAGCCTAAGCATCAAAGATGACATCTAGCACTCATTGGAGTCAAGCTTGGTGAATCACGGTTTGGACCGAGTCAACTTGGAGACGGCGCTCTACAAGAAGACTTAGGTATCCCTAGTTTAGTTTGTGTTTAGATCTAAATTGTAAAGATTAGAATAGTATGATAATGCTCAAGTTCACAACACACACGTTTCATGTTTTGAATATTGGTTTTCGATTTTTCGGTTTTAGGTTTAACCGATCTTGGTTTTCATGAATAGATAGATCAAAACAAGTTTACATGGTTTAATGTATATATGATTTGTTCTATATACATGCATGCTTTAATTTCCTAGACAAACTTAGTTTTGACTCCTTTATTCATGTGTTATATGTTTTGGTATTTTTGACAAAACATATTTTGAAATTAATGACAAAAACTATGATATATATTTGTTTCATGTATATTGGATTTCTATTCATATACATCATGCTTCAAAGTGTTTAATTATCATGTTTTTGTATCTGGAAGTGTTTTGGACAAAACGTATTTTCTATTCAAAATCCAAGTTTTAGAAAATACAAGGTTTGGTTTTTGGTAAAAATGAAAAGACATAAAAATAGTTTTAATTGCTTGATATTTGAGTCAAAACTTTTATCACATGTTTATATATCAATGCAATTTGACAAAACTATTTTTGGGGATTTTTTAGTAGTTTATAAGAATTTATTGGATATTTATTTCCCCAGATTTCTGACCTGTTTTGGTGTCTGCCAGGCTGATCGGTCGACCGGTACGGTCGACCGCACCATGTAGACGGTCGACCGTAAGGGTCGACCGACGTGCACAGAAACGTGCACGCTGGCTACACCTTTAGCCGGTCGACCGTGCCGGTCGACCGACTGAGAGCAGGTTTGCTCTCTGTTTGTTTGGGTCGACCGGGCGGTCGACCGCTAGCGCCAACGGGTCAAAAATTGACCGTTGGGCGGTCGACCGGGCGGTCGACCGTCAGGGTAATTCTGGCAAAAATTACAGCCAACGGCTATTTTCTGGATTAGCCTATAAATACCCCATTTGTAAGAGTTTTTCTCTAAGAATTTTGTGCGAATTTTTACATACTCTCTGGTGTTTTTACAGCAATAAAAAGAAGTTTTTGAGCTTGATTTGAACAATCTTTTTGGTGTTTTCTTTAGGGTTTGAAAAATCAAAGAAAAGGGTTTTGGGAAAAGCTTTTGAATTGAACTTCTCTATCTTGGTTTCATTTATTTCCCAAAGATTTTCTTTGAGTTGCTGGTTTCAAATCCCTTGGTTTTCTCCACACTTGAGCTAAAATCTACTATCTTTTCTATAGGATTTTGTGTGGGAAAAAGAGATTGTTTTGTGGTTGTTGTTTGAAACCACTAAGTTGTAAACCCTATCTTTAGCTTGGCTTTGTGCCTTTCCCTCATTGTGTTGAGGAAGTTTGGCTATTGGGTTGTATCCCTCAAGATTGTGAGGTGATCCTTGTATTGGTTTTGAGTTTGGAAATCCCTCAAGTTGTGAGGAGATTGTTGGCTTGGAGTTGTGCCTCAAGGAGGAGGTTGTGATTGTAAAGAGAGGAGTTGGGTACTCCTTGTGAGAGTTCTTGGTGAACTAGCTAGTGGATTAGAAATCCTTCGTGTGTCGAAGGCGGGGATGTAGAGCTGGGTGCTCGAACCTCGATAACATATCTCTGTGTTTGCGTTTGATCCATTGACTCTCACTCTATCTCTCTCTTTACTTTATGTATTGTGCATATTGCTATATCCTATACTTGCTTGTGTGTGCATCATTGTTGTAATTGCAATTAGTTTTTAAATTCCGCATTAAGTTCACAAGATTAGCATCGTCACCTATTCACCCCCCCCTCTAGGTGACTTTTCAATTGGTATCAGAGCTAGCGCTCCTGATATTTAGGTTTAACCACCTAGGAGTGAGATTTTGGTTTGCTAATCTTCATTTGCATTTTCATTTGCACACATTTAGTTTGCACTTATGGCTAGCCCTCCTATGTTTGATCATTTTAGACTTGATGCTTGGAAGGCTAATATGACTAAACATTTAAAAGACCTAGGACATCTAGTTTATCAAGCCATTACCTTAGAATCCCTCCCAAATAGTAGCAAGCATAAGAAGGCCAATGCATTAGCACTTAGGGCACTTAGAGCATCTCTAAATGAACATTTATTACATGTTTTTGATCGTTATGATTCGGCTTTTGCAGTTTGGAGCATCTTGACTTCTCCCGAGCTTCCAAGGATTATCAACAAGATGAGGAGATCTAAGAGAGAAAAGTCCGAAGAGCAATGCCTCATGGTCCAAGGGAAGAACTCCCTTGAGGTACAATCGGATTCTCAAATAGATGAGAGCTCTAGTTCCTATTGTCATGGATGTTTTGAAGTTCAAACTTTGAATATGGAACTTGTTCAAAAGCTTGAGAATTTGTTAGAAGAACATGATTTGTTGAAAGATGATAATCTTGTTTTGAAAAATGAATTAAAGGATTTATGCTCTAATTTTGAATTGATGTTGCAAGAGAAGGAAGAGATTGCAAGTGAATGTGACTCACTTAAATCTCAACTCGAACTTGCTTTAAAGGAAAATGAATTATTGAAAAACAAAAATGATTGTGATGATGTTGTAAAGCACAATGAGATTTTATCTTCAAAATTGGATTTTACTTTTAAAGAAAATCTCACTTTGAAAAATGATATTGATGCAATTACAAAAGAATTGGATTTGGTTTTGAATAAAAATAAATCTTTGCAAAATGATATTGATATTCATGTTTGCCATGCAAGTGTAGCTTCTACTTCTTGCACACCTATAGCATGCTCCACTTTATCTTCTAGCATTGAAAATGATATAAATAATTTGAAGAAAAGTGTTGATTGTTTGCGCTCCACTTTGAGCCAATGTGCTTTAAATCACACTCGTTTGGAATCCTTGGTTCGCAAGAAATAAGCTCCAACTATGCATGCACACCCATCACAGCATACACATGCTCATCACGGACACAATCATAACATGTATGCTCATGTGTACACTTGTACACATTGTGGTCGAAAAGGCCACCTTACTAGATTTTGCTATGATAGATTACATATTAAAAATTTAGCAACTAATCTTGTTTGGGTTAGGAGAGATACTAACCCCCATGGACCCACAAGAAAATGGGTACCAAGATCCACCTCTTTGATGTTTGATGTAGGTGGAGGCTCTCACATAACGTGAGAGTGTTGGTGCCTTGAGGTGGATGCATTCTAAGCTAAAAGGAGAACCATTTGGATGCTTCACTCTCAAGGAGATTTGGTGGGAGGACCACCGTGGTTTGGAGAACTAGAGATGCACCTTCATCGGTTTTGGTATCATTCTCTAACTCCCATTTTTATTTGCATGCTTTTAATGTTCATCTATTTATAGCATGTCATGTTTTATTGTTCATTATGCTTATGCCATGCTCTTTAGAATAGTGTTATACATGTGTAGTTACTTGAGCACCTATGTCTTATATGGATCTATATTTAGTGTTCTCACATTGTTTAAACTAACATGTATGCCCTAGATCTAATGCACATGCATATGCATTATGACCATTTGGATGTTTATGATTTTTGTTCTTATTGAATCATGTTTCATTATTTCATGATTAGTATGATATTTGCCATGTTTATTAGACTTATGCTTTACATGATTAGTTATTGAGACACCCATGTTTAGTATGGACCCATATTTTGTGTTCTCTTTATGTTTTAGCTATCATGTTTATCATAAGTTTAATGCACATGTCTTTGTCTTGCAAATCATATGGTTGACTATGATTTTTTTTGTTTTAATGATTCATGTTTTGATAAATAACTTGTGTTGTATGATTTCTAATTTAGCCACATATTTTGATCATGTATTTTATGATTCTTATAGCATGTGGATTTACATAATGATCATTTTTAGAATCTTGTTGATTTATGACTCGTTTTATGCTTAATGATTTGGATATATACTTAGATGTTAGTTTTCATTAAAACTAGGATTTATACTTGTACATAGAATGGGCCACAAATAAACCTTTATATATGTTTGTGCTTGGATGCCTATTTGTACCCATTAGATGTTGTAGTATAGTCTAGTTTTGATGATTCATGCATTCAAACATGTATTCCTATTTTTGATGTGTTTTCCTATGATTAAGTGTTTTCACTTCATGTATATGTCTAATTTGCCAAATCTTAAGATATACATGTATGCCCCTTGAGTCATTTGCTTTTCATGCAAATCTATATATATTGACTCAAGTGTGTTTAGGGATATGTATGTACACTTATTATGTTGGCAATTCATACATATACCTTGAAATGAAATTAGTTTTGGTGAAAATTTAGTTTTTCTTGATTTCGTGTTTAGTTGGTTAACTTCATGTATATGTGTATCTTGTCCAAACTATTGCTTATACATGTGCATCCTTGAGCCACGTGCCTTCATGCATATACTTTTGTGGACTCATTGTGTTTAGGATATGTATGTATACTTTAATTTTTACATGACATACATATGCCTTGAAGCTTAAATCATATGGATGAACTTTCATGGATTTCATGATTAACTTATGTTTCATATCTTGATGATTACTATATTGAGCTTAATTATCCATTTTCATGAAGATATGTTTCTCACAACACTTGTACACTCACCTTATTTTGATGTTTTCTCATGATTTTATTTTCATGAGTACTATTGGTGCCATATAGATTTTGAGTGTTTGGTGATCATGTGATTTACATTTTTTTTGTTATTCCTCACTTGAAGGATTACGTGCTAGTTTTTAAATTTTCATATAACTAGTTCGTATTCTTCAATTTGGTAGAGTTTTTCAAACAAACTATAATTCCAAATCTATTTTTGAAAACCCCTACCATTTATGGGCGGTTGGATGGGAGATCATGCTCATGTATGCTTTATAATGAAAATCATTTTAAACTTGATCATGAAATGGGTGGTAGTTGATATGAGTTATACACTTGATCTTATTCTTGTTTCAATTGGTATCATTGAATTCTTTCAATTGGTATCAATCTTGACATCCTTTTGTATACTCATATATGTTTTGTTTTATATATGTATGCTTACACTTCATATAGTATCAATTTCAATTGGTATCTATTTCTTGTTGGCCCAAAGGCCTTCCACTCTAGTTTTGATGATGACTCACTCATGTAGTTATGTTTACTAATAATCTTGTGATTCTAAGTTTCAGATCATTAGCAGGATATTAGTTTGGTGATAGCTTCAACAAGAGGTGTTTGGAAGCTTATCATGGTGATTCCGGTGCCAAAGCTTAAAGATCATACCTTTGCACTCGGTGGATTGCGTTTGGGAGCAAGTCTACTTGAAGATGGAGATCATCAAGAAGACTTAGGTATCCTAATTTAGATAGTGTGTTTAGATTCATTTGTAAATATTAGAATAGTATGATATGCTCAAGTTCACAATACACACACATAAATTCAATATGTTTGGTTTTTGATTGAATCGGATTTGGATTTCAAATACATATATCGGGTTTTGGATTTGAACCGGTTTTTAGTTCTACAAATCTGCTTGACACCCTTCTATAGTTATTATCATAACTTTTTATTTTTATATTCAAATAACATGATTTAACTTGCATTTCAAAGATAACTTTCATATCTAAATTTTTTATTTAATAACCTTTTTCAGATTCTAATTTTAAAGTTATCAAATATTTGGTTGAAATCTGTCCATGTTCTGAAAACAGGTTACAGTTTCTGTTTTGACACCTGTCAGTGTTTTGTTGATAACTTTCTCATCTAAATTTATATTGATTTGATTTAAGTTGCATTAGAAAGAAGACTTCAATATCTACAACTTTATCCTATATACTTATTCCCAAATTCGAACGTTTTCAGCTCTAAAAATGTGTTCCAATCTGACCCATTTTGCTGCCTGCCAGGCTGGGCCGGTCGACACGGACGGTCGACCGGTACAACCGGCCGGTCGACCGGACGTGCACAAAACCGTGCACGTCGGCTGTTTCTGTAGACGGTCGACCGTGCGGTCGACCGACTGTGACCAGATTGGTCTCTGTTTGTTTGGGTCGACCGCCAGGTCGACCGCCAGCTGTCAACGGTCATATTTTTGACCGTTTGACGGTCGACCGGGCGGTCGACCGCCAGGCCTGTCAGGCTGACACGTCAGCCTAACGGCTAGTTTTGAATTTGGCCTATATAAACCCCATTGTTTGGAGTTTCTCCTTAAGATTTTTATGCCAAAATTTCCTGACCTTTACTAGTGTTTTAACAGTGTTTTCAAAAGAGTTTTTTTTTGTGCAAAAAGGATTCATTCATTTTGTTTTAGGTTTTTGGAAAAATCAAAGAAAATAGGATTTGGGATATTTGTATTGGTTTCTATTCTATATCTTTTACAAGAATTTTTCTCAAGTATTTTCTTTGTGTTCTTGTTTTCCAAAACACCTAGTTTTCCACACTTGAGCCATATCATACTATCCTAATCTATTAGGATCTTGTTTTTGTGGAAAAAGAAAAAGGAAAGAGGTTTGTGGTTGAAAGAGACCACTTATTGTAAACCCTTGATTTCTTGGTTGCTCCCTCTTTGGTAGAGGTAGAGGTTGAGGTTGTGTAATTGGGTTGTTGATTTGCTCCCTCTTAGGTAGAGGTGGAGATTGGTGTTTGCTCCATCTTGGTGAGGTGGAGTTGGTTGTTGATTTGTGTCCCTCTAGAGTGAGGTGAATTGGTTGTTGTATTGGCGACGGGCCTACCCCTCGGTTGTGAGGTGGTTGTTTGAGAGAGGAGTTTGGTACTCCTAGTGTTGTAACAAATCCTCTTCGGTAGAGGTTCCCTCGGTGGGAGATAGTGGATTGGAAATCCTACACGGTGGTGTAGGCGGGGATGTAGAGCAAGGTGCTCGAACCTCGAAACATATCTTGGCCTTTGCGATTGATCCATTGTCTCTCTAACTCTCTCTCATTACTTGTGCAAAGCATCATACTTCATTCATATCATATATTGCTTGTTGTGCCTTGCATAATTCATATTGCCTATTCATCTTATATGCTTGGTTGTTTGTGTGTGCCTCACTTGTACCTAATCAACAAGAGCTTCACATAGCACCTCAACCCATTCAAGGGGAATCAAGAGGAGTTAGTCCAGAGCCCTTCACGGGGAATTCGGCTACACTTGTTGATTGTACTAAGTGTGTTGCAAGATTTGCATTAGCTTCCGCATTTAGCGCACATAGTTTTGCATTTAGTTCTAGATTAGCACTTACACCTATTCACCCCCCCTCTAGGTGTATTTCAATTGGTATCAGAGCTAGTGCTCCTGATATTAGGCTTAACATCCTAGGAGTGAGATCCATTTGTTTGCTAATCTTGTTTGCATTTGTTTGATTGCACACATTTAGTTTGGACCCATGGACTTCATGACCCCACCTATGTATGATGCTTCCAACATTCTTGTTTGGAAGACTAGGATGTCCATTTACCTACAAACCCTAGGTTCACATGTTTTCCTTGCGGCTACCAAGACATGCTATCTTGGTAATTGCATTCATATAGGGGCCAATGCACAAGCCCTTGAGGCTATTAGAAGCACACTTTCAAAAGAATATTTTATGCATGTTTCTAATATTGATTCCGCCTTTGCAGTGTGGAACAAATTGACAACAACCACCACCTCCGAGCTTCAAATACAAATCCAACAAGAGGAGGAATCTAGTGGAGACTCCGAGTCACAATGCTTCATGGTCCAAGGGAATGACTCCCTTGAGGTACACTCGGAAACTCCATTAGATAGTGATGATGATGCTAGTTCTTCAAATGATCATATTGATGCCCATGCTTTAAATGAAGAACTTTCTATTGTTTGTGAAAAACTAATAGAAAAATATAAAATTGTGAAAAAGGAATGTTTAGGTCTTAAAAATGAGAATAAGTGTTTGCATGCTAGACTTGATGTTGTTATGTAAGAGAAAGAGGAGAATTCTAATGAAAGGGGTTCATTAAAATCTCAACTTGAACTTGCACTAAAAGAAAATGAATGTTTGAAAAATAAAAATGATTGTCATGCTATTTTGAAGAAAAATAAAAATTTGTCTTCAAAAATTGATTTTGCTTTGAAAGAAAATGTAGATTTGAAAAATAAAATTATTTCCATTTCAAATGAGTTAAATGCATGTTTAAAGAAAAATGAAATTTTACAAAATAAGATTAATGCACAAGTTTGCCATGCTAGTGTAGCTTCACATTCTAGCACACCTATTGCATGCACTTCTTCTTCTAGGATTAATGATGATATTTGTTTACTTAAGAAGAAGGTTGATTGTTTGGGCTCCACTTTGAGCCAATGTGTAGAAGGGCATACACGGTTGGAAACCTTGTTTCGAAAGAAACAAGTCCCACATATTCATGCACACCCTCCACGGCATACACATGCTCCTCACGGACACCATCACACGTATGCTCATGTGTACACTTGTACACATTGTGGACGTAAGGGCCACCTTGCTAAATTTTATTTTGATAGATTACATACTACTAATTTAGCAAAGAATTTTGTTTGGGTTAGAGAAGATACTAATCCCCATGGACCCAAAAGAGTATGGATACCAAAGACCACTCCTAAAGTTTTTGATGTAGGTGTGAGCTCTCACATGACGTGAGAGTGATAGCACCTTGGAGTGGATGCGTTCCGGACTTAAAGGAAATCATTTGGATGCATCACTTTCAAGGGAAGAGATGGTGGAGAGGACCACCAAGTTTTGGAGACAAGGAGAGTTGCCTTCTAGGTTTTGGTAACGATTCCTAACTCCGTATTATTTATTTACATGCTTTCATATTATTGTTCATAGCATGTTTTGATGCTTATAGCATGTTTACATTGTCTTTGGATTAGTGTGTAAATATCATATTTATTAGATCCTTGACATACATGTATAGTATTTGAGACACACATGCTTGCATGAATCCATACTTAGTGTTCTCACTTTTGTTTAGCTATAATGTACATCATGAATCTTATACATGTGAATTTACATAGTAATCATGTTTTTAGTTTTATCATGATGTCTTCTATTTGTTTATTGTGCTTCATGTGGTATTTACATGTTTAGATGTAGAATGTATCAAAATTGCATTTATACATGTACAAATAGTGAATTACAATTGATTCTTATTTGATTGAACTTCATGCTCATTTGTATCCACTTTATGCATATGTATAATCTAGTTTTGATGATTCTCGTTCATACGTGTTTTACCTATTTTAGTGTTTTACTTCATGTATATGTTATTTTTATTCAAATCTAATAAATATACATGTATACCCGTGAGTCTCTTGCTTACATGCAAAAACCTTTATTAGACTCTTTTATGATTGGGATATGTATGTGTATTGTTAGATTTGGACAAATCATACATATACCTAGAAGTCTATTGTTTTAATGAAAAATGATTTCTCATGATTTATATTTGTTAAAAATGTGACTTTTGATTTTGTTATGATGCTACATGATTTGAATATTAGTTTAAGTGTTAGTTTTCATTAAGACTAGTTATATACTTGTACATAGAATGGGCTACAAATAAATCTATATATATTTGTGCTTGATCGCTTATTTGAACCCATTAGATGTGCTAGTATAGTCTAGTTTTGATGATTCATACATTTTAAACTTGTATTCCCATTTTTGAATTTGTTTGTGTATTTCACTTCATGTATATGTTTGTATTGCCAAACTTTAAGATATACATGTATACTCCTTGAGTCATTTGCCTTTCATGCAAATCTATATATGGACTCAATTGTGTTTAGGGATATGTATGTATACTTCATGTTTGACAATTCATACATATACCTTAAAATGAAATTTGTTGATGAAGATTTAGTTTTTCTTGATTTTGTGTTTAATTGTTTAACTTCATGTATATGTCTATCTTGTCCAAACTATTAGATATACATGAATATCCTTTTTGAGCCACGTGCCTTCATGCATATATCCTTGTGGACTCGTTTGTATCTTGGATATGTATGTATACTTTGGTTTGTATTAGACAGACATATGCCTTGAAGATTAAATAATATTAATTTTTTTTAGTTTTCTTGTTTAAAAGAATAATTGAACTTAGTTGAACAAATTTTCATGATTGTGATCTCCATACTTGACTTGTACACTCACATTTATTATTTGCTCATATTTTGTTTTCATGAGACATTTTTATACTTAATTGAATAAAGTGTTGATCATCATGTGGATTTCAATTTTATGAAAAATGATTTGTATTTATTCCTTACTTGAAGGATTTCGTACTAGTTAACAAAACTTCTCATTTTAACTAGTTCGTATTCTTCGTTATAATATGAGATATACACTTGACCCTATTCCTTCAATTGGTATCATTGAACACTTTCAATTGATATCAATTTTGATCTTTTTGTATACTCATATATGGTTTGTATATGTATGCTTACTCTTTCAAGAATATCAATGTCATTTGGTATCAAATTTTCATACATATATGTTTTATTTGTACCTACTATATTCCTTTATCTTAGAGCACAAAAATTTGTTTATGCTAAGCTTGAAAATTTCTAATGATTGATTGTTTTTCTATTGGTATCTTAACAAGCTTATGCATATATTTTGTTGGTATTTCATAAGGGGGAGAAAATTTGATTTTGTCTTTCAATTGGTATGTGATTCCCACTCCCTTACTTTATGTTAAAATATAGTTTCAATTTGGTATCATATGTTTAAAAGAGCATATTTCTCTTAATGATATCATAATGTTTATGTTAAATGTTTTAAATTGGTATCTCAAAATTTTATTTAAGAAAAACATATTTATTTTATATTGCCTATATGTGTATAAATTCATGTTGAGTGTATCTTGTATTGAAGAGCTTGACAACTCTTCCTTATGTGGTACACGTGTGTAGGGGGAGCTTCACATCTCCTTTTATGCATTACATATTTTGTGTTATGTGAATTAGGGCGTGTCTTTCTTTCTTCATGTAACTCATATATGTAGGGGAGTTAACTTAGCGACTTCCTCTTCATGAATGAATATTGCATATATTATTTTGTGATATATGCTTTATTTCATTTGGTATCAATATGCACCTTATTGTCATATCTTGAATTGGTATCATATTTGTTTTGATTACCCCTTCTTGATCTTTTTGTTTCTGACAAAAAGGGGGAGAAAGTATCACTATGTTTTATGCTCTTACCCCTTTGTTGATGATTGACAAAAAGGGGGAGAAATATTTGTGTTTTGTTTATATGCTGCTTACATTTTTGCATATATGATGTTTATGATGTTTTAATTGGTATCTAGAACACGTTTTTATTTTGAATATGTCATTGGTATCTAGAGCACCATGTTTATATGCATTGTCATTCATTGCATATTTATTGTTTATTTGCTTATGCATGAGTTAAGGGGGAGCTTCTTTGAAGCTTAACTTTAATCCATGCATATATAACTCCATGAGTTTTGTCATCATCAAAAAGGGGGAGATTGTTGGCCCAAAGGCCTTCCACTCTAGTTTTGATGTTGACTCACTCATGTAGTTATGTTTACTAATAATCTTGTGATTCTAAGTTTCAGATCATTAGCAGGATATTAGTTTGGTGATAGCTTCAACAAGAGGTGTTTGGAAGCTTATCATGGTGATTCCGGTGCCAAAACTTAAAGATCATACCTTTGCACTCGGTGGATTGCGTTTGGGAGCAAGTCTACTTGAAGATGGAGATCATCAAGAAGACTTAGGTATCCTAGTTTAGATAGTGTGTTTAGATCCATTTGTAAAGATTAGAATAGTATGATATGCTCAAGTTCACAATACACACACATAAATTCAATATGTTGGTTTTTGATTGAATCGGATATGGATTTCAAATACATATATCGGGTTTTGGATTTGAACCGGTTTTTAGTTCTACAGATCTGCTTGACACCCTTCTATAGTTATTATCATAACTTTTTATTTTTATATTCAAATAACATGATTTAACTTGAATTTCAAAGATAACTTTCAGATCTAAATTTCTTATTTAATAACCTTTTTCAGATTCTAATTTTAAAGTTATCAAATATTTGGTTGAAATCTGTCCTTGTTCTGAAAACAGGTTACAGTTTCTGTTTTGACACCTGTCAGTGTTTTGTTGATAACTTTCTCATCTAAATTGATATTGATTTGATTTAAGTTGCATTAGAAAGAAGACTTCAATATCTACAACTTTATCCTATATACTTATTCCCAAATTCGAACGTTTTCAGCTCGAAAAATGTGTTCCAATATGACCCATTTTGCTGCCTGCCAGGCTGGGCCGGTCGACCGGGACAAGCGGCCAGTCGACCGGCCGGTCGACCGGACGTGCACAAAACCGTGCACGTCGGCTGTTTCTGTAGACGGTCGACCGTGCGGTCGACCGACTATGACCAGATTGGTCTCTGTTTGTTTGGGTCGACCGCCAGGTCGACCGGCAGCTGTCAACGGTCATATTTTTGACCGTTTGACGGTCGACCGGGCGGTCGACCGCCAGGCCTGTCAGGCTGACACGTCAGCCTAACGGCTAGTTTTGAATTTGGCCTATATAAACCCCATTGTTTGGAGTTTCTCCTTAAGATTTTTATGCCAAAATTTCCTGACCTTTACTAGTGTTTTAACAGTGTTTTCAAAAGAGTTTTTTTTGTGCAAAAAGGATTCATTCATTTTGTTTTAGGTTTTTGAAAAAATCAAAGAAAATAGGATTTGGGATATTTGTATTGGTTTCTATTCTATATCTTTTACAAGAATTTTTCCCAAGTATTTTCTTTGTGTTCTTGTTTTCCAAAACACCTAGTTTTCCACACTTGAGCCATATCATACTATCCTAATCTATTAGGATCTTGTTTTTGTGGAAAAAGAAAAAGGAAAGAGGTTTGTGGTTGAAAGAGACCACTTATTGTAAACCCTTGATTTCTTGGTTGCTCCCTCTTTGGTAGAGGTTGAGGTTGTGTAATTGGTTGTTGATTTGCTCCCTCTTAGGTAGAGGTAGAGATTGGTGTTTGCTCCATCTTGGTGAGGTGGAGTTGGTTGTTGGTTTGTGTCCCTCTAGAGTGAGGTGAATTGGTTGTTGTATTGGCGACGGGCCTACCTCTCGGTTGTGAGGTGGTTATTTGAGAGAGGAGTTTGGTACTCCTAGTGTTTGTTTTCCATTATGTTTGCAAAGGGGAAAACTTACAAAAAAAAAAAAAGGTTTGAGGAGCTAAATTACAAGTATTCTCAAAAGATTACAAGTAGATCTCCTCAGAGATTCTGGGAAAATGTGCCGATAGGAGTCTGGTCAGCGCGCGACCACTTTGTCCCTTTGACGATGCGAGCGATGAGATTCCCTTCTCGCCTGGTTCCGGGAATCAGAGAATAGAGGATTGGTAGAACCCTCTGGCTACTTCTCAAAACCGCCTTCTGTAAGGAATTCCTTCTCGCCTGGTTCCGGAGATTCCTTGAGGAAAAGGGGTTGTTAGGGTATCGCCATCCTGAAAAGAGAAGTATTTCTCTTGAAAGGTCTCTGAATTAGAGAACGCACGGTGCGTTATGAAGAAGTCCGATTCTCCTGATCAGCAGAGGATTGATTTGGGAGCAGAAGCCCGCTTTGATTGATCGCCAATCTCTGGAAGCCCTCTCTTCTGATGCGATGCGATGCCCTCCTCTCTCTTCTCTTCTGATGTGATGCGATCCCCTCCTCTCTTGTGCCCCTGACAGGCTATTTATATGAAGAGCAAGTGTATAATCGTCCCCTTGAAGATATGGAAACAGATTGAACCGAATCTGTTTGAATCTGGAAAGTAGCCTTGCTGCGAGGTTAGGATAGCTTCTGCGGAGCTAGAAAATGGGCAAGTCGGTTGATCTTTCCGATTTGATTTGATCCTTTCCATCTTGTTGGAGGATTTTCTCTGATCCTCTTACTCGTTTTAGGAGAGTCAAGAGATTGCGGCAATCACCTGCCATATTTGAATCCCGATTGGATTTGATTAGATTGAATCCGATCTTGTCAGGAGATTTGATTGGTCAAAGGTTGACCATAGCAGGCTGATAGCGGAGCTGCCCGCTCTGAAGCTCATAGCGGAGCTAGAGGCAATCCTTAGCGAAATCCTGAAAAGAGGCTTTTCGGCGAAGCTATCAGTTAGCTTCCTGGCGATGCTCTGGATGATGCTAGCCTCTCAAATGAGGCTATCTCCTTGGGCTAATGTAATGCTATATACTAGCATTTTAGACCTGCTGAGGTCTGTTAGAAACAATCCGGGTTCACTGTTCTGCTTGCTGGATCAGTGGAGTCCAAACCGCTTCTTTGTCCCTTGGAGGTGGGTGAAAACTGGTCTTCAGCCCGTCTGTCCCTTGTCTTTTGTAAATGTCAACAAGTTTAGACATCGTTCGGACCAATGAGAATCTTGTCTTTTTTAAGTGTCAACAAGACCCCCTTCAAAGTTTTCGAGAGTCTGCAATAGCTCAGACTCCGAAACACTTTGAACTGCTGTGATGGTATGTGGAGTATGAACGTCGTCATGATGGTTGAGTTCAGCTTCGCCTTCAATCCTGCTTTGGGATGAATTCGCCGAAGAATTGTACTGGTTCGCGAGTAGCTTCGCGTCGGGGTAGCTCCGCATCTGGGCTTCCAAGAAATAAGTTCGCTTTGGAACTCCTGTTGCCTTTTCAAAGCCAACTGTCGTGGGGCGGTTACGAGGAGGATCATTCCTTCTTTCGCACTGATCGAGAGAGATGTTCTCCGATTTGCACGTTTCCAAGGGAGGATATTCCCTTTATTCAAGGCGCCATAAGTGCCTTTTATGAGGGAGACGTTTTCTCCCTTTGCACGGTTCCAAGGGAAAATCGTCCCTTCCATCAAGGCGCAATAAATGCCTTGAATGCGCTCGTGCTTCCACGCTTGGGGTGGTTGCGCTCAGGCAATGGGTCTATAAATAGGACACTTGAGGTCCTCTGAAGAGAAATGTTTTGCCTTTCTTCTTCTCTTGGTTGAGAGAGATACTCAGATCTCTGAACTAGTGGGAAAACCACTCTGGTTGTATAACCGGCCAAGGACCAGTAAGTCTTGATCGTTCAACGACTTCACCAATTTTAGGAAATTCATCTCCCTTAGTTTAGCTTTGACAGCTGCTTTAGGGATTAACTTCCCTCGATCTTCATCTTGCACTTGGCTGATCTGCAGAGAAGAATTTCAGCACAGCTTCCCTGTGAAGCTACCATCTCGACTTAATCAGAGAAAGATCACTGCATGTTAAGTCCGCTACACAGGCAGAACTTAGGACTTGGTCTCTTCAAAGTTGAGCCAGTCTTGCCATATTGGTGAATGTTGAGACTGTGTCTGACTTTGCCATAGAGGTGAGGCTAGGACTTGGCGTTTGCTGAGCTAGTCCATTAGTTGCTGTGCAGGCGGAGCTTGTCCTCTGCTGAAGTCGGATTGCTTTGCCGCCCAAGAATCTGACTTAATATCTTTGCAGCTTTTTCTGTGCTTAACTGCTAACTTGCTCCAATTTGCCTTGCAGTGAGCTATGCTTGCCAGTCTGGTAACTTGATGGAAGAAACCATGAAATCGCCTTATGCTTCCCCGGTTGAAGCTTTACTTTTAAGCAGGAGGAACAATTCGGGGCAGCGAGTGCGCGTCCCAGGGGCTGTTGGCAGCCTCTTATCCGAGATGATTCGTTCTGAGGTGAGGCTGGCCGCCGCCTTTATCGGAGAGGATCCGCTTCAAGATGATGGGCGTCGCCTGTGGGATCGCCGGCATCATTGCCGGCTTTCAACTTTGGTGGCCTTTGGGGGCGATCCACTTCAGGAAAGCGGATATCGCGCCTGTTAGATCACTGGTACCACTGCCAATTCCCATTATACGTGATCTATCGTGTTGGCGGCGATAGGTTTTTATTGCCAGGCTTCAAAAAAATGGCCTGGCAATATCTGCCATTTTGTGGAGAAAAATGACCGTGTCCTTGCGGCACCACTGATTACAGCCTTATGCAGGAGGAAGGCCCTTCCTGTCCCGTTGGTCCGGCCTGGGAGCAGATAAAACCGCTTGTATGCAAATGACCTTGTTGTTTAACTTGGTGTGTTATATAAAACACAACTTTGATGTAATATCAAATGTACCCTTGCTTTTGAATCAATGAAAGTTCATCGTCTGATCATCTGATTTTTGCTTACTTTCACTGAGAGCTTGGCCATTGCTGGGCTAAACTGTGTGCGGAGCTAAGGACATAGTCCTTCCTTCGAATGATCTTCGCGAGACTGGTGTGTATCGCGAGCAACACGCTTTTTAGAGGGCTAAGGTAGGCCTTTCAGCGAAGCCCTTGAAGGATTGTGCGAAGTCCGCACTTTTGCACTAGTGCGAAGTTAACTCTTAGTAGAGTTGAACCGGCGCTTCTCGGGAAGGCGCTTCGGGCGCTGTTTCGAATTAATTCGAAACGGCGGCATGGGCCTTTTTTCGAGGCCTCGTTTCAGGCGCTGATTGGCCTATAAAAGCCCGATTGGGCTGAATATGGAAAGATCTCCCTTTTTTCAGAGAACTTTCTATCTCTTCCTCTTCTTCTTCCCTTTCATTCAGAGATCTTTGAGGACTCTAGCAACTCTTCAATGGCGCCCAAGAGACGAGCGGGAAAAGAAGTGGCGACTTCTGCGGCGGAGGGCGTTCCTCCTCCGGTCATCGAGCGACCAGTCACCGGTAAGGAGTTTTCCTGTCTGACTGGAGACCGAGGTCTCTTTTCCTTTGGAGCCGGTCATTTGGCTATTTAGGACGATCGAATGGGATCTATCCTCATTAGGGAACTCATTTCCCTGAACTTCCCTATTTTCCTTGCACCAGGGAAGTAAGAACTGAACAGTTCTTCTTTTAGGCTTTCGTAGGAAGCCATTGCTTGGGCAATCTCCATCCTGTTGAGGAACAGGATGTGGGTCGTGTCCCTTCAGTCGTGGCTACGAAGGACGACCGTTGACCATGATGTCCTTTTGATGACGTCAGCCCTTAGGGCTATGCCACTTCCTGCTTTAAGCGAAGTTGGCGCTTTGGATATTTTCTGCAAAGATGCAGTCTTATCCATGAAGTGAAGCTTTTTCAAAGCTATCGCCTTGCAGGCCCTGCTTGCTGGGCGAGGCTATGCCTTAGTGAATTTTTATGCTTTCGCATCCACTTGATTGGTGAACTAATCATAGCTCATTTCTATTTTTGCAGTACATTACGCCTCCGGCCTCCAGAACAGTCTGTTCGGTGTAGCCAGTCGAGCAGGCGGAAGCATCAGCTTGCAGTTCTATGGGCAGGCTTCATTGTTCAGTGAGCCGAGCTCCCTTGTACGGGATACGCTCATCTAGGACGGTCGTCCGCAGGCCATGCGGAGCATCTTGACTACGGCTCCACTTGAAGATATCGACCGTCAGGCTTACAGAAAGCCTGACTTCATGTTCAGGGATGCTGCACCTGATCCCGATCGCCAGCTGCAGGCCGGTGAAGGCCAGTGGATCTTCCAGTTGGACGGCGAGAGATTCTATCTCCCGTCCACTAAGCGGCATTTTGCTTTGTCTTCCTTTGCGAGCGTGACTCAGGCTCGGAAGATGGCGTGGGGCGTGAGCCTAAATGCCGAGTCTGTAAGTGTCGGGAGGTTGACATTCCAGTCCGGCTACTCGAGGGCTGGCCATCCTCGTAGCATAATGGGGCTATACCCTGGGAAGGTATCGCGGGACCTTCCAGTAGGAGAGAACCCAGCTGCGGCGCCGACCTTTGGCACTCAGTTCTGCGAAGTTGACGGGAACTACCCTGCCACCGATTTCAGGACTCCCGGTTGGGTCCACCCTCCTAGATCGTGGTGGGCGGAGTTGACCAACTATATCCTCACCCATTTTGAGGGGGACTTAGAGAGGTTAAACCTCCATGAGGCCGTCAGGGCGACCTGCTACGGCATCGAGATGAAGGTGGCGTGCTTCTACGCCATCCTTGAGTTGTATTGCCCGGCCTCGGGGACTTTCTTCACCCAGTTGGTGAGTTGGGCATGGCCCTGCACGAGATGCGGGAGATCTCTGCTTTGCCCTTTGGGTCTCTTCCATACGAAGAGTACTTTCCCTGTGAGGCGGAGTTGGCTATTCTGGAGAAGCAGGAGCCTGCTCTGCTCGAGACATATCGGGAATTGATGTGCCATTTGCACATTTGCTCCAGCATCCACACTGGTGGCAAAGGTAGCTCGAAGAGCTTGAAGAGCTGGGGGAATTACTTGTTCCCGGATATGACTAGTGCGCCTGAGGCAGCTCATTGCGGAGTTGCTGAAGAAGACATCTTGGCAAGGATGGAGGTGCATGCTGAAAAGGACATCGTCGTGGCAGAAGATGATGATCCTTTCGGGAAGGGTGACGTTCTTCGGAGCTTTCACCATCAGGCCCGTCGCCTATGTCTCGCAAGGCGTTGCTGGCCGGCTTCTTAACCATCTGGTTAAAGAAGTGTGTCGTGCCTTCTTCTTCGGGTGACATCGTCCACCCGAATGTGCTGCTGCCCGCCGTCCGCTTGGTCCATGGCCACCGTCTGGGTCTTCTCCCGGCCATGGTGTGTTGTATTCAGAGGGGCCTTCGTGCACTGACGGAGGCTTTCTGCAGGCCAATGGCGTCAAGGCGAGGGAAGGGTGCCGTCCTGCCTTGTGACGGACCCAATCCTAGGGTAGGTTTACCGTACACCTACTTGATGGCGTGGTTCGCCTTGCACTGCCCCAGTTTGATTGGAGCTGGGGAAGACCCTCCGCAGGGTGTTCAAACGGCGCTTCTCCGTCGCTTTGAAGGCCGTTCGTGGCAGAAAACTTATGTGGCCGAGGCCCGTAAGTTAGTGCGTCGTTATGATGCTTATAGCCTGTTCCGTTGTTTTCCTCGCCTGCGGGGTGCAGGATACAACGAGGAATTCCATGATGTGGAGTCAGGTCGGTCTCCCATGAGTCGGGGTGTTTTTGAGTGGCTGGTCTGTATCCGGCCCTCGCATTTGCTGTACAGGAGTGGGGATACCTGCTACCTGGAGCCCTACGTCCCGAGCCGGTTTGCCCGCCAATTTGGGTATGACCAGTTGTATGTGGGCAGCCCCAATCCGGACCTGGCTTTCATGGGGAGCCTCATTGATGGGGCTCGTGCTTGGCGGTTCTTTACCGCGGATGGCACTGGAGCGTGGCTACGCACGCCGCTGAGGGATCCCGGCCTTTGGACGACCCTGTGTTTCTGCCAATGGTATGCGGCTTCGAACTCCACACCTGCTGGGTTTAATGCCAACCGTTCGGGTGTGAAGTTAATTTCTCATCGGATGAGGCAGAAGGCTTCTGATAAGATGGAGGGCAAACGAGTCCGTGTTCCTGGCATAGAGGAGTTCATCGCTGTAGAGGACAGCGGGGCTTCTGATGCAGGGAGCCCTCGCTTTGAGGTAGGGACGAGGGCTGATGCCCATGAAGCTGATATTCGTGAAGCCGGGTCTGGTGTAGTGGGGACAGCTCCCTCACAACATGTGGAGGAAGTGGAAGAAGAGGACTCTGATGTCCACTTCAAAAGGAAGCGTGGGAGTGGATCCCGTAGGAAGTCGTCGGCGAAGAGGCCCCGTCGCCAGACTCCTACCATCGTGGTAGAGGGTGAGCCCTCTGCTGCGCCTCCTTCTGCTGCTCCATTAGTGGCTGAGCTGTCGGTTGCTGAACCGACTACTGGTAAGATTGGCCCCCCCATCTAATATGCCTTCAGCGCACTTTAAATAACTCATCATTTGCTTTTTTGTTGCAGGAGCTGAGGAGCATGGGGAGCAAGGGGACCAGTATGATCCTCTATTCGCTTATGGAGCTACAGCTGGTTCCTTTACTCGCTCGGAGGAATCTGGAGGTGATGCGGCCGACATTGGCCTCTCGGGCGCTGGGACTTCTAAAGGAGGTCCTATGGCATCGAGCTCTATCGGGTGGTCTGCGGAGGAATCGGCGAGCAGGCCGGCTATCCGCGTTGATTCTGCCAAGAACTTCGCGATGGAACCCCTAGAGACTGATGAGGCTGACGAAGTAACATCAGCCTTCGGTAAAATGACGACCTTTTGATCTCCTCTTGTTTACTGCATCTGCTTTTTGACCATGGCTTTGTTGCAGGTATTCGTCCCCAAGGTGCCTCAGCTTCGAAGGAAGCGGAGGGTCCTCCTAAGAGGTTAGAGGGCGAGTCGAGTGCTTCGACCGCGGCGGATACTGCTGTGTTGGACGCGCTGTATGGCGACCTCCCCTCTTATCAGCCCATGACAACTGAGAGGTCGGGGGTTGTGGAGACGACAGTCCCACAGATGCCTTTACTCCCGAGTGAGATGTCGGCGAGTATGGAGTTGAGGGTGATCACCAGCCCTGCCTCCCCAACTCAGGTGTTGAGCCTGTTGCTCCAGAGGTAGTTGCCAGTCCTACCTCCGCGGTGGCTGACGTGCTGGTGTCGCTGAGGACTCCGCCGAGGTCACCTTTGGCTTGCCCTGCTGCTGTCGATGTTCCCGCTTCTTCTTCTGTGGCGGTGTCGACTGGGATGGTAGATTGCTCCGAGGTTGTCTCAAGGGTTGATGAAGCTGAGAATGACTTCATCGGTAATCTGGTCGACAGCTTCTATAACAGTTTGGAGCAGACTATCGGTCTAGTCTTGAAGGGCTCGCCTGTGCCATTCTCGAAGCTGAAGATGGTCCTCTCCTGTGGCATTGAGTGTATCCGGGACTTTGAGGGGTATCACCAGGCTTCTGCTCTGGAACTCCTGGTGGATAACCTTGAGAAGGACGTAGAGGAATGGCGCCATCTCCATCGTTCCGACCCGGCATCTTTAGCTGATGAATGGCTCACACGTCTTGTCGCCCAAAGGCGCGAGGCTCAGCTCGCCGCTCAAGAGGCTGCTGAGGCTATCTCTTCTGACTTGAAGTCCTTGGAGACAGAGCAAGCAGAGGTTAGGAGTGCAATTGACGCTTCCACCAGTGCTCTTCTTGATGCCGAAGATAAGGTTAAGAAGGCCGAAGAGATGATCCGGAAGGCAAATCTCCTCTTATCCAAAGCTACACAGATGCGTCATGAAGAGTCTGCGCGGCTTAAGCAGCTCAGGGCTCGGAGTGAGGAACTGGCGCGGCAGAAGTCGTCACAGAGGGCGACTTTGGCGGAGGTCGAGGCTCGTCTGGCTCAGGCGGTGGACTTCGATGAGGCTGAGCTAAGATCACAGGCGCTGGCCCAGGCTGCTGATGACAGGAGGACGAGGCTAGCTTCGCTCGGAGATCGGATCCGATCTTATCATGTACGCCTATAGGCTCCTCCATGTATCCCATCCTTTTGGAATTTAATAAAAATTCTTTCTTTTGTCGTCTTTGTTTGTTTGGATAATGAGGCATGGCTGTCTGTTGGTTCAGAGGTCGCAATGACGTAACCGAATGGGACGTCGCCAGTCTCGAGGTCAGCCCATTGCGGGGCTAAAAGGGGAGATACTTGCCTTTTGTAAATGTCAGCAAGCATCGAGATTGAGACTTAGCTGTCTGCTGGTTCAGAGGTCGCAATGACATAACCAATTGAGACGCCGCTAAGCTCAATGGTAGATGAAACTTGGCTATCTGCCAGTTCAGAGGTCGCAATGACATAACTAGTTGAGAAGCCACCAAGCTCAAAATAGGTGATACTTGTCTTTTGTAAATGTCAACAAGTATCGAGACCTGTCTTTTGTAAATGTCAACAGGGCTCAAGATTGAGACTTAGCTGTCTGTTGGTTCAGAGGTCGCGATGACGTAACCAATTGAGACGCCACTAAGCTCAATAGTAGATGAAACTTGGCTATCTGCCAGTTCAGAGGTCGCAATGACATAACTGGTTGAGAAGCCACCAAGCTTCAAAATAGGCGATACTTGTCTTTTGTAGATGTCGACAATATCGAGACCTGTCTTTTGTAAATGTCAACAGGGCTCAAGATTGAGACTTAGCTGTCTGCTGGTTCGGAGGTCGCAATGACGTAGCCAATTGAGACGCCACTAAGCTCAATGGTAGATGAGACTTGGCTATCTGCCAGTTCAGAGGTCGCAATGACATAACTAGTTGAGAAGCCACCAAGCTCAAAATAGGTGATACTTGTCTTTTGTAAATGTCAACAAGTATCGAGACCTGTCTTTTGTAAATGTCAACAGGGCTCAAGATTGAGACTTAGCTGTCTGCTGGTTCAGAGGTCGCAATGACGTAACCAATTGAGACGCCACTAAGCTCAATGGTAGATGAGACTTGGCTATCTGCCAGTTCAGAGGTCGTAATGACATAACTAGTTGAGAAGCCACCAAGCTCAAAATAGGTTATACTTGTCTTTTGTAAATGTCAACAAGTATCGAGACCTGTCTTTTGTAAATGTCAACAGGGCTCAAGATTGAGACTTAGCTGTCTGCTGGTTCAGAGGTCGCAATAACGTAACCAATTGAGACGCCACTAAGCTCAATGGTAGATGAGACTTGGCTATCTGCCAGTTCAGAGGTCGCAATGACATAACTAGTTGAGAAGCCACCAAGCTCGACAATGAGTGATGAGGTCTCGTTTTCACGAGGGAATCACTGTCATAGGTTTAATGTTAACATAACAGTGGAATATGTGTGATCCTACCATTCTATGGATGAGAATTGGTAAGTGACTTTGGAGGTCTCGCTCTCATGAGGAGAAATGAGGGGACTGCTGTCATAGGTTTAATGTTAACGTAACAGCGGAATATGTGGTCTTACCATTCTATGGATGAGAATTGGTAAGTGATTCTGGAGAGGGAATCAAGTGGGAGCAGATCCCTTGGGATTTTAAGCAAACCCCTAGCCGCCAACAGATTTGATATGCTTGGAGAAAGAGAGAGGCTCTCTTTGTGCGCATTCCGGACGCGCGGGTCTCGATCAGAGGTGTAATGTTAACTTGACCGAGAGCAAGATCCTTGATTAAGGATAGTACTTCTTTAAGAATTTGCCATTGATTGGCATCATGAGGAGGTCGCCATCTGCAGTCGTAAGGCGGTATGCTCCGTTTGAATAGACTGTCTCTATCACAAACGGTCCTTCCCATTTAGGTTGAAATTTGCCTTTGGTCTTGTGCGTCATAATCATCGGTCGTCTGACGGCTAAGACCAGATCTCCTTTCTGGAAGGTTCTTTGCTTAACCTTCTTATTGAAGGCTTTTGACATTCGAGCCTGATATAGCTCGATGTGTTGTTGAGCTTGCAGCCGCTTCTCGTCCAGGGCTTCGAGCTCTTGAAGACGCAGGCGATCATTGTCTTCTGATGTCATTTTAGTAGTCAGGGATACTCGCAATGATGGCACCTGAATTTCCAATGGGATGACCGCTTCGCACCCATATACTAGGGAGAAAGGCGTATTGCCTGTCGGTGTCCGAACCGTAGTCCGGTAAGCCCAAAGGCATTCACCGAGCTTTTCGTCCCAATCTCGCTTGTTCGAGGAGACAAACTTCTTGAGCAGCTTGATGATTGTCTTGTTGAATGCTTCTGCTAAACCATTGGCGGCAGGATTGTAAGCTGTTGAAGCCATATTCTAAATTCGGTATTTATCGCAGAACCGATAGAATCCTTGGCTTATGAATTGAGGACCATTGTTGTGGATGATCCGCCTGGGGACACCAAATCGATGGATGACATGGTGTTTGATGAAGCTGACCAGATTGGAGGTTTTAACTTCGGCCAACGGTGTGGCCTCTGCCCATTTTGAGAAGTAATCGGTTATTGCCAGGATAAACCGGTGACCTCTTGCCGAAGAGGGACTGATTGGCCCTACGACATCGATTCCCCATGCTTCAAATGGCCATGAAGCAACAGTAGGGTGGAGCAACTCTGAAGGTTGGTGTATGAAGTCTGCATGGACCTGGCACGCCTTACACCTTCGTGCATATTGGGTGGCATCGGCCATCATGGTCGGCCAGTAGTACCCAAGTCTGTGCAGCCTGTCTTTAAGCTTTGGACCCGGCTGGGGAGCTCCGCAAATGCCATCATGTGCTTCTTTAAGCACTTCCTGTGCCTTTGAATGGGAAAGGCAACGGAGGAGGACACCATCATATGAGCGACGGTAGAGTGTCTTCATAGTAGGATCATAGTAGAAACGGAGCGACCTTCGTCTGATGGACGTCGCTTCTTTGGGTCGTCTGGAAGCAGACCGTGCAGAGCGTAGTCAATGAGAGGGAAGCGCCAATCCCTCGGCTCAAGATCCGTGGAGATATTATGGACCTCTTGGATCCTTAGAATATGCTTGGAGCATACGAGATGCCGGGTTGCGACTGTGAGGTGATACTCGGTGTCGGCCGATAAGGCTAGCGTTGTCGCTAATGCAGCGAGAGCATCCGCCTTGGTATTTTGAGATCGGGACACATGCCCGATGTAGAAACCTTCAAATAAGCTAGCCAATTCGATGGCTGTATGATAATAAGGCACCAAGTCCTCATGGCGGACTTCATATTCGCCTTTGACTTGACTGATGACCAGCTTTGAATCGCCGTAAGCTTCGAGGTAGCGTACCCCCATTCCGTGGGCGAGCTGGAGACCGATGAGCAGAGCATTGTATTCCGCTACATTATTAGAGCATGATTCTGTCAAGGAGAATGCTCTGGGAAGGATATGATCCTGTGGGGAGATGAACACAACCCCCACTCCGGCAATAATCTTCCCTTTGGGGCCCATCCGCGATGCTCCGTCGAAGAACATCTGCCACACTTCCTCTGCTGAGGTTGCATTAGATTCGAAGACTTCATCAGGGATGTCTTCGTGAAGTTTTGAATGTTCTGGAACTGGATGAGCAGCTAAGAATTCTGCAAGGGCCTGGCCTTTAACTGCCTTCTGAGGAGTGAAGGTCATGTCGTATTGAGACAACAGAAGTGCCCATTTAGCCAACCTTGAATTCAGCGACCCTGGCTTCGTCATGAGAAGACGTAAAGGGTTCACCCTGGAGATGACATGTATGGTTTGACCAACCAAATAATGTCGTGTCTTCTGGACAGCAAAGACGAGAGCTAAACACTCTTTCTCAATAGGATTGTAGCGAGATTCCGCTCCTATGAGAGTCCTACTCAGATAATAAATGGCCTGCTCATGGCCATTGTCGTCCTTCTGAGCGAGGAGGGCACCGAGGGAATAGTCCAGAGCTTTTACATAAAGCAAGAATGGTTTCCCTGATGTAGGGGCCGCTAAGACCGGGGGTTTTGTGAGATATCTCTTAATGTCTTCATAAGCTTCTTGACAAGCTTGGTCCCATATGAAGGCAGTACCCTTTTTCATGAGTCGGGTAAAGGGCTGGCAACGGCCCGAAAGATTTGCTATGAATCTTCTGATGTAGGCTAATCTGCCTTGCAAGCCTCTGAGCTCTTTGAGGTTCCTTGGTGGATGCATGTCCTGGATGGCTTTGACTTTGTCTGGGTCAAGATGAATTCCTTTTGATGTGACAATAAACCCAAGGAACTTGCCACTAGACACTCCCAAGAAGGATTTTGTCGGGTTCATTTTCAGCTGATGAGCCCGCATTATGTCGAACATCGTTCTCAGATCGCGAAGATGTTCATCTTTGCTGCGGCTTTTGACGGCAATGTCGTCAACATAGCATTCCACCGTCTTTCGGAGATGGTCGCGGAAGATCATGCTCATCGCCCGCTGGTAGGTTGCTCCGCATTCTTCAATCCGAAGGGCATTACAGTGTAGCAGTATACCCCCAATGGCGTTCGGAAAGAAGTATGCTTCTCGTCGTCGGGATACATCTTGATCTGGTTGTACCCTGAAAAGCCGTCCATGAAAGACATCCTTTCGAACCCGCATGTGTTGTCAATCATGACGTCGGTGATGGGCAGTGGGAACTCATCTTTGGGACAGGCCGTATTGAGATCACGGTAGTCGATGCAGATCCGTATTTTCCCATTCTTCTTGAGGACGGGGACTATGTTAGCCACCCAATCTGGATGTTGTTCCTCCCGGATGAAGCCACAAGCAATGAGCTTATGAACTTCGGCTTCAACGGCCTCCATGATGTTTGGGCGGAACTGACGTTGTTGCTGCTTGACTGGCTTAACGTCGGGCTTGATGTTTAGACGGTGCATAGCGACCTGTGGATCAAGTCCAGGCATGTCTTCGTAGCTCCAGGCGAAGACATCTATATACTCTTTTATGAGTATTATCAATTCTTCCTTTTCGATAAGTGATAGGCTTTCACTTATGAAAATCGGTTTGGGATGATCCTGACTGCCCAAGTTGACCTGCATCACCTTGTCTTCGGTAGGCGGCTCGCGCAGCTCAAACCGCTTTTCCCATTGGAGGCTCAATTGCTGGCCCATGATTCCTCATCGGCAACCTCTGCGGGTTCCAACTGACTGCTTGAAGTCATGAGGCTTTCGAATATCCCTCCCATGCTGACATCAGAGTCCCATTCGGAGGATGAGGCCGACTGTGATGGGATCGATCCATCGCCTTTGACCTGAACTGTTGTTGATGATGTGGGTGTAACATACCCTAACCCCCTGCGTGTACTATCATAGTAATTTGCAGGTTTCCCTCTTGGGACGGAGTTACGCATCAAGCTGCGTCTTCCTTTTCCGAAGTTTAGGCCCGCTCCCTGCTTCAGGTTGTAACCCATCTTCTTCATAATATGGCGCGTTGATGGCGCGTAATGAAAGAACTGTGGAGCATCCGACTCTGAGCTTGAGTCTGTAGTTGAGAATCTCCCTGGCCGGGCTCTGCCGAAGATTATCGGCGTCTGACCTTGCTTGGACGGAGGGACTACCAGCGTGGCCACTTCTATGGCTTCCACAGATGTACTAGCCACACTCGGCTCATGTACGGGCATATGAAGAGAGCCATCCATAATGGATTTAATCGACTCGATGCTCGCAGGATAATCAAAAGAAATATTATCATTAATTATCCATTCGCCTTCCTCATCAGATGGGATCTTACATCGGGGATCATTAAAGCATGCTACAATTGGCTCGCCAATCAGAATGGCTGGCATGCCTGTTTCGGGTTCCGAATCCGCCTCATTGCCACTTTCATCATCGTCTGGCAATGGTTCTCCCGGCGTTCCACTAGCCTCTTGATATAGGAGAGCATCAGTGAAGTAGTTTTCTACCCCCTTGAAGGGTTGCTTTTCAGCGAAGACAGTTCGTACTGTCGCATCTTCCTCAACATACTTGAAGCACTGATGGAGAGTGGAAGGAACGATCCAGTTGGCATGGATCCATGGTCGTCCCAGTAGCAGGTTGTATGATGTGTCCGCATCGATGACATAGCATGTCACCTCTGACTTCAAGCTTCCGATTCTGCAGCGGAGCCGAATCTTTCCAAGCGGATGGCTGCTCTCGGCGTTGAAACCATATATTGTAGTGGTGGTTGCGGACAACCTGTACAATGGTATGCCGAGGAAATAGAGGAGCCTTTTGGGGATGATGCTGAGTGCAGACCCCGGATCGACTTGTACTCTTTCAATGCATGTTGAACCGATATATCCGATATAGTACAGAGGTCGATCATGCTTGTTGTCTTTGAGAAGCATATCTTCCGCCGTAAAGGTAATAGCAGGCACCTTGGATTGCGCGTGATGACACTCTGAGGAGGAAGGCCGCATCTCAACGCCAGGAACCTCGGGCATGCATGTCAGAAAGGACTCCGAGTTGGCCAGCGCATCTCTGAGTGCCTCTCTTGTCTCTTTAGAGAGACGAAGGAGCTCGTGTATTGTGATACGAGCCGGGATATTGGCTAAGTGGGCCAATATATCAAAGCGAAAGGGCGTGGCTAACCCTTGGCCTGGCGGTTTCTTCAACACATGGTCGAACCGCACTTCCTTAGGCTTCTCCTTCCCTTTGGTCAGAACTGGAGCGGATGTCGGCATTGGTACTGACGTCGTTTGCTGTTGTATCTCGTCAGTAGACTTGTCATACTGCCTTAAGTATGATTTTCCAGACCGGGTGCCCGTCTGTTGAGGCGCATCTGCCTGCGCTGTACAGGCATTCTTCTCTTCTTCTGAATCGCTGAGGGAAGCCGAAGTAAGATTACCATCATCTGGCAGGACAGAGATGACATTGCAGGACTTGCCTTTTTTGCTGGAGTTCTTCGACGTCCGCTGTACGTCTTGGACGAGGTCAGGGTGTATCCACATAACTTCCCCTGTCTCCAATGTCAAAGGGACGAGACCCTTGTTGTATTGAGTCATGGCTGGAGGATGCTTGACTTCCAACCGCGGCGCCGAGGCTGAATAGGTCCCGTCAGGAACTGTGACCTTCTGGGCAGTGCCGAACTCAAGAGTTACCATATTTGCAGTGACTTTCTTCTGTTCCGTCTTCAGTGTGAGGACTCCGGCGTCGACCAAGGCTTGTATCCGGTCTTTAAGGACATAGCACTTGTCTGTGGAATGGTGAACCATCCTATGGTAGAGACAGTACTTGGGATCATTTGTGCGCCCTATCTCATCAGGGCGTCGAGCATCTGGTAGCTTCATTTTGTTCCCTTTGTGGAGCAGATGGAATATCGTGACCACCTGATCATCTCTGAAGGAGTACTGTTTTGGAGGAAACTTGGGCTCCTGATTGTTGAAGCTGCTCTTCTTGGCCTTTGATTGCATGTCCCCGGTCAGCTCGACGGACATAATTTCCTTCCCTTTAGCTTGGGAAGACTGCGGGAGATCGCTACGCCCTTTGTTGTTCGCGCCCCATTTGCTTCTAGGGGCGGATGGCTCGAACTTCTTAGCCGACTTCTCGGCTATCTCAGCTTGTTCGACCAATTCCTTCCAAGTATGGGCTTTGACAGCCCCCATGCGGACTTCTACTTGATCCAAGAAGTTGTGCCTGCATGTCTGTAAGAGCATGGGTAATGGCATCCCTGCTGGGCACATCAGGGATAGATTTCTGAACCGCTCAATGTATTCACGGACAGATTCGCCTTTCCTCTGCACAGTGGAAAGGAGCTTGTCCATGGTCACTTCGGTGTCATCCTCATAGAAGCGAGAGAGGAACCGAGTTTCCAGGTCGACCCAGGAATTGATAGAGCCCTGAGGAAGGCTTCGGAACCAGTCGAATGCCACCCCTTTCAAGGTGCCGATGAACAACCTAGCCATGATGGCGTCGTTGCTTAGAACATTACCGGTCTGAGACCGAAAATAGTAGATGTGCTGATTGGGCGAGCTCTTACCATCATACGTATGCAACGTTGGTGGTTTGAACTTTGGCGGATATGGCACCGAATCCCACTCCAGTGGGTAAGGACGAACTGCCCCTACTTTCTTTAATTCATCCCTCTGAGCCAGGGATGAAATTTGAGCTTGAAGGCCTTTAAGGACTTTGGCATCCAGGGAAGAGCCTCCCTTAGATCTCTCCGTCTTGGGCGGATCGTCGCTGAAGTGTCCCTCCTTATCATGATTGCTCCCGGTATCATCATTCCGGTTGCTGAGGAGCTGAGCGAGCATCTGTTGAATATTGTCCAGGGCCTCTTGCTGAGTTCTAGAGGTCTGCTCCTGAGCTTCCAAACGCCGACGAAGGTCGTCATTGGCGTTATCGGCCATATTAACCGATGCTTTGTCCGTTCGCACAGAACTGACTGTTGCTGAAGAGGCATACCCGCTGTCTTCATCTTCTCCATCGGATGATTGGGGCGACCGCCTGAGTTGTGGCGCGGTTGGGACCGTCGAGGAGGAAGGCTGCTCATAATTATAAGGTATCGCCACCCTGGATCTGGTGTTTCGGAAAACACCTTCTTCGCGCACCAAGACTTCATCTATGCCTGGGCTATAATCTGGATCTGGGGAGCCGAAAGGGGTATCATCAGATGTATGACCTTCCCTGTGTCACTCTCGTCCTTTTCCGGTCATGTTGACGGACGCGAAGGCTGGGCCTCGCGAAGCGCTCCTTTCATGATGTTTCTTTGTGGCATGTACGGACAACCGGTCAAACACCAATTGACGGTGCGGAGACGCAGCCTTGATTGGATATTGTCGACAGCGGGCTGAATGGATTGTCACAAGTCGGCATCCTCTTCGACAACAAGGGGAAGTGGTTTGGAGAGACTCCAATTCCCGCTTGTTTGTCAAGAATTGTCGCAGGTTAGGCTCAACAGAGCCTGAACAAACCCATGGGGAGGCCTTTCTGGAGCGTACAATGGATGATGCTCCGTTCTTCTTATCCCTGCAGAAGGGATTAGTACTGAATAGTACTTTGGCGCTAGCTTCGCCGACGGGTGCGAGCTTAGTGCCTGATGAATTGGGGAGCGGAGCACGCTGTGGTGCTTTGCCCGCTATTCTGCTGCGAAGGGGATCAACCTCAGATAACACTGCGGTCTTAGCCTTGCGGCCGCGAACCCAGTGAATTCGTTGTGGTGCAATAGCTTTGCTTGTGAAAGCGAGGCTGACAAAAGGCTTTGCTGCCCTTGATTCAGGTGACGGTATGATTGCCGTCGTGACTTCATGGCTGGCAGCATCGTCAGGGCAGACGGGCATCTTATCCTTTTCTTCGCGGGAGAGGCGCAGTCTCGGCATGACTACACCGGGAGCTTTGGTTGAAGACTCCTGTTTAGGCTTCCATATCAGCCTTGACAGGGGGCGCCTAGGTTCGCAGGGAACCTGAATAGCCACAAGCGGGGCTGTGGGGTGCTGGCAAAATTCTGCCTCTGGTTTCTGATTTGAAACCTTGGTCGTGAAGACCTTCCTGTGCTTCCGTGCTCGAAGCGTCAGGCCACCCCCAGAGAGGACTTCTTCAAATCTTCCTTGATCGATCTGGATAACCAGGTTCTCAAAAGTGCAGGATCTGGGCTGCGGGCATGTTTCCTTGTTGCGCCAGAGAACTGCGGCAGGTTTGTAGAGAACCTTTTCCGTCTCCGCAGAGACTTTGCTTGAAGATTTAGCCAGAGAAGATCTGGCTGCACCGGCTTTTCTGAATTCAGAGATAGACCCGAAGGTCTGTTCGTCGCACTGCGACACTTGATTCTCAGCAAAGGAGAATACAGTCCCCAGCGGAGTCGACATCTTGTTTTCCATTATGTTTGCAAAGGGGAAAACTTACAAAAAAAAAAAAGGTTTGAGGAGCTAAATTACAAGTATTCTCAAAAGATTACAAGTAGATCTCCTCAGAGATTCTGGGAAAATGTGCCGATAGGAGTGGTCAGCGCGCGACCACTTTGTCCCTTTGACGATGCGAGCGATGAGATTCCCTTCTCGCCTGGTTTCGGGAATCAGAGAATAGAGGATTGGTAGAACCCTCTGGCTACTTCTCAAACCGCCTTCTATAAGGAATTCCTTCTCGCCTGGTTCCGGAGATTCCTTGAGGAAAAGGGTTGTTAGGGTATCGCCACCCTGAAAAGAGAAGTATTTCTCTTGAAAGGTCTCTGAATTAGAGAACGCACGGTGCGTTATGAAGAAGTCCGATTCTCCTGATCAGCAGAGGATTGATTTGGGAGCAGAAGCCCGCTTTGATTGATCGCCAATCTCTGGAAGCCCTCTCTTCTGATGCGATGCGATGCCCTCCTCTCTCTTCTCTTCTGATGTGATGCGATCCCCTCCTCTCTTGTGCCCCTGACGGGCTATTTATATGAAGAGCAAGGGTATAATCGTCCCCTTGAAGATATGAAAACAGATTGAACCGAATCTGTTTGAATCTGGAAAGTAGCCTTGCTGCGAGGCTAGGATAGCTTCTGCGGAGCTAGAAAATGGGCAAGTCGGTTGATCTTTCCGATTTGATTTGATCATTTCCATCTTGTTGGAGGATTTTCTCTGATCCTCTTACTCGTTTTAAGAGAGTCAAGAGATTGCGGCAATCACCTGCCATATTTGAATCCCGATTGGATTTGATTAGATTGAATCCGATCTTGTCAGGAGATTTGATTGGTCAAAGGTTGACCATAGCAGGCTGATAGCGGAGCTGCCCGCTCTGAAGCTCATAGCGGAGCTAGAGGCAATCCTTAGCGAAATTCTGAAAAGAGGCTTTTCGGCGAAGCTATCAGTTAGCTTCCTGGCGATGCTCTGGATGATGCTAGCCTCTCAAACGAGGTTATCTCCTTGGGCTAATGTAATGCTATATACTAGCATTTTAGACCTGCTGAGGTCTGTTAGAAACAATTCAGGTTCACTGTTCTGCTTGCTGGATCAGTGGAGTCCAAACCGCTTCTTTGTCCCTTGGAGGTGGGTGAAAACTGGTCTTCAGCTCGTCTGTCCCTTGTCTTTTGTAAATGTCAACAAGTTTAGACATCGTTCGGACCAATGAGAATCTTGTCTTTTTTAAGTGTCAACAGTGTTGTAACAAATCCTCTTCGGTAGAGGTTCCCTCGGTGGGAGATAGTGGATTGGAAATCCTACACGGTGGTGTAGGCGGGGATGTAGAGCAAGGTGCTCGAACCTCGAAACATATCTTGGCCTTTGCGATTGATCCATTGTCTCTCTAACTCTCTCTCATTTACTTGTGCAAAGCATCATACTTTATTCATATCATATATTGCTTGTTGTGCCTTGCATAATTCATATTGCCTATTCATCTTATATGCTTGGTTGTTTGTGTGTGCCTCACTTGTACCTAATCAACAAGAGCTTCACATAGCACCTCAACCCATTCAAGGGGAATCAAGAGGAGTTAGTCCAGAGCCCTTCACGGGGAATTCGGCTACACTTGTTGATTGTACTAAGTGTGTTGCAAGATTTGCATTAGCTTCCGCATTTAGCGCACATAGTTTTGCATTTAGTTCTAGATTAGCACTTACACCTATTCACCCTCCCTCTAGGTGTATTTCATTTCTTACATACATATATAGATGATTTATTTGTGCTTATTATATCCCTATATCTTGAAGCACAAATTTTGGTTATGTTAAGCTTGAGTTTTTCAATTGGTATCCATATACAAGCTTTATCATAATTTTAAGATTGTTAAGCTTGAATTTTTAATGAATATCATGTTTCAATTGATTTAATTTTCAGTTGGTATCTTATTTCAAGCCTATGCATATTTTCTTTTGGTATTTCATAAAGGGGGAGAAAACTCGTAATTTATATTTCAATTGGTATTTGGTTTACCATTGTTTTTGTTTCCCACTCCCTAACTTTATGATATTAAAGTAATTGGTATCATATGCTTATAATGAAAAATATCTTCTTTTGGTATCAAGATGCTATTTGTTTCCTTAAATTTGGTATCAATTTTTATTATCTATTGGTATCAAGTTTACATGTTTTCATTTGATATAAAATGTTATTTTGTTTCAATGCCTTGTTTTATTTCAAATAGGATTTGGCATTTCTCAAAGTTTGTTATTTTCAATTGATATCATATTGACTT
Organism: Agave tequilana; assembly: GCA_038442645.1. Classification (NCBI taxonomy): domain Eukaryota; kingdom Viridiplantae; phylum Streptophyta; class Magnoliopsida; order Asparagales; family Asparagaceae; genus Agave; species Agave tequilana. The sequence goes on along the minus strand of JAVJIF010006614.1, from coordinate 39,580 downwards.
TGGTGTTACCCCTTGGAATAATTTATTGCTTCTTTGTTTTGAAGATTTAGGGGAGAAGTATTTGTTTTCATTATGTTTGTTTTTACCCCTTTGTTGATGATTGACAAAAAGGGGAGAAGAATTTGTAGTTTATATGCATGGTTGATTTATGCATATGTTTTAGTTTGTTTTCATTAGTAATAATATGTTGGTTTCAATATTATTGTTTTATTGTATCAAGAGCATGTTTCATTGTTTATGTTTTATTTTAATTGGTATCCAGAACATGTTTATATGTGTTTAAGAACATTCATTGCATATCTTATATGTTTTATTGTTATGCATGAGTTAAGGGGGAGCTTCATTGAAGCTTTACTTTAATCCATGCATATATAACTCCATGATTTTTGTCATCATCAAAAAGGGGAGATTGTTGGCCCAAAGGCCTTCCACTCTAGTTTTGATGATGATTAACTCATGTAGTTACGTGTACTAATAATCTTGCAATGTTTAAGTTTCAGATATTTAACAAGATATTAGTTGGTGAAAGCTTCCACACATCTTTCACAAGGTGATTCAAGAGCCTAAGCATCAAAGATGACATCTAGCACTCATTGGAGTCAAGCTTGGTGAATCACGGTTTGGACCGAGTCAACTTGGAGACGGCGCTCTACAAGAAGACTTAGGTATCCCTAGTTTAGTTTGTGTTTAGATCTAAATTGTAAAGATTAGAATAGTATGATAATGCTCAAGTTCACAACACACACGTTTCATGTTTTGAATATCGGTTTTCGGTTTTTTCGGTTTTAGGTTTAACCGATCTTGTTTTCATGAATAGATAGATCAAAACAAGTTTACATGGTTTAATGTATATATGATTTGTTCTATATACATGCATGCTTTAATTTCCTAGACAAACTTAGTTTTGACTCCTTTATTCATGTGTTATATGTTTTGGTATTTTTGACAAAACATATTTTGAAATTAATGACAAAAACTATGATATATATTTGTTTCAAGTATATTGGATTTCTATCCATATGCATCATGCTTCAAAGTGTTTAATTATCATGTTTTTGTATCTGGAAGTGTTTTGGACAAAACGTATTTTCTATTCAAAATTCAAGTTTTAGAAAATACAAGGTTTGGTTTTTGGTAAAAATGAAAAGACATAAAAATAGTTTTAATTGCTTGATATTTGAGTCAAAACTTTTATCACATATTTATATATCAATGCAATTTGACAAAACTATTTTTGGGGATTTTTAGTAGTTTATAAGAATTTATTGGATATTTATTTCTCCAGATTTCTGACCTGTTTTGGTGTCTGCCAGGCTGATCGGTCGACCGGTACGGTCGACCACACCATGTAGACGGTCGACCGTAAGGGTCGACCGACGCGCACAGAAACGTGCACGCTGGCTACACCTTTAGCCGGTCGACCGTGCCGGTCGACCGACTGAGAGCAGGTTTGCTCTCTGTTTGTTTGGGTCGACCGGGCGGTCGACCGCTAGCGCCAACGGGTCAAAAATTGACCGTTGGGCGGTCGACCGGGCGGTCGACCGTCAGGGTAATTCTGGCAAAAATTACAGCCAACGGCTATTTTCTGGATTAGCCTATAAATACCCCATTTGTAAGAGTTTTTCTCTAAGAATTTTTGTGCGAATTTTTACATACTCTCTGGTGTTTTTACAGCAATAAAAAGAAGTTTTTGAGCTTGATTTGAACAATCTTTTTGGTGTTTTCTTTAGGGTTTGAAAAATCAAAGAAAAGGGTTTTGGGAAAAGCTTTTGAATTGAACTTCTCTATCTTGGTTTCATTTATTTCCCAAAGATTTTCTTTGAGTTGCTGGTTTCAAATCCCTTGGTTTTCTCCACACTTGAGCTAAAATCTACTATCTTTTCTATAGGATTTTGTGTGGGAAAAAGAGATTATTTTGTGGTTGTTGTTTGAAACCACTAAGTTGTAAACCCTATCTTTAGCTTGGCTTTGTGCCTTTCCCTCATTGTGTTGAGGAAGTTTGGCTATTGGGTTGTATCCCTCAAGATTGTGAGGTGATCCTTGTATTGGTTTTGAGTTTGGAAATCTCTCAAGTTGTGAGGAGATTGTTGGTTTGGAGTTGTGCCTCAAGGAGGAGGTTGTGATTGTAAAGAGAGGAGTTGGGTACTCCTCGTGAGAGTTCTTGGTGAACTAGCTAGTGGATTAGAAATCCTTCGTGTGTCGAAGGCGGGGATGTAGAGCTGGGTGCTCGAACCTCGATAACATATCTCTGTGTTTGCGTTTGATCCATTGACTCTCTCTCTATCTCTCTCTTTACTTTGTGTATTGTGCATATTGCTATATCCTATACTTGCTTGTGTGTGCATCATTGTTGTAATTGCAATTAGTTTTTAAATTCCGCATTAAGTTCACAAGATTAGCATCGTCACCTATTCACCCCCCCTCTAGGTGACTTTTCAAACACATGTCCACACAACCATCAAATACATGTCCAAAATACCAAAATATGTCCAACACACAAAATACAAAATACAAAATACAAGCCCAAGGAAGTCTCTCATGAATATCCCTCCCCTTTTTGACATCATCAAAAGGGAAAGTCACTCCTCATCATCGTCGTCCTCATCATCGTCGTCCTCCTCATCGTCGTCCTCATCATCACCTGCAGCCATCTCCACATCCTCATCATCATCATCATCCTCATCAGAAGCCTCCTCCTCTGGATCAATAGCTGCAACACCTGGCTGTGGTGCTGAAGAAGCAGAAGGGGCCCTAACTGGAAAAGGAGGGCCAGAGGAAGGAAGCGGTCGGGCAAATGGCGTGGGGTCTGGACCAAGCATGTTGTACTTCACTAAGAGTGCACTAAATTGTGAATCCATGTATCGCATGGAATCAGCAAAATAGGACATATCATTGCGAAGTCCTTGATAGCGAGAGTCCATCTCCTCGCGATGTGCCGCATGCTCCGCAGAAATCTGGGTCAGTCGCTGCTGGATCTCAGCGGACACCCAAGACTGATGCTCCTGAAACTGAGTACGAAGCTCAGAAGAAATGAAGGACTGAAGGTCTGAAGGAATGGATGGCCCTGTAGCAGAGGAAATCCCTGGGATAGATGAAGACCCTGAAGCAGATGAAGACCCTGGAACATGAGCAGGAGGAATAGGAGGCTGCTCAGGAGCGGGATGTCGCATCCTAGCTTGCATCCTCTTCAAAAGAGTGCTGTTCAGGTTCACGGAGGGTTCGGTGGGTATCTCAGAGGATAGATCGAAATCAAGTTGTTTTAGCAGATACGAGATGAGCATCCCATAAGGCAAGTGCCTTGTGGGGACAAAAACATGATCAGAGGTCATGTGAGAAATTATGAATCGGGGAATGTTTATCTTAATGCCTTTCAGAAGGCAATAGACAATCAAAGGAACAGGACCCCTGGCATGACTGTATTTACCAGATTTGGGCAGAATGTTATAGAATACAAATTTAGCAAGGACTTGAGCAGTGAGTGTGAATTTATTCACCTCCTCATTCCTCACTAAGCCGGGGTTGTCATCCCCGTGGAGTAAAGTTGACGCGGTGAGTGCAGACTCACCGGCCGGATAGACAAAATCATGCAGGTCCTAGGAGTAAACATCAACTCCCTCACAGAGAGATGCAGAAGCTCAGCAAAATTTTGGAGAGAGATATCTATGTCTCTACCAAGAACCCTAGACCTAACTCGGTTTCCCTCATAAGCAAGATTAGTGTAAAAGTAGGGTATGAGTGAGGTGTACACCGGTTCTCTAATAGCCATGAACTGATCTAAAGAATTGTTCCTCAATATTTGTGGGATATTGAGGTGCTCAAAATCTTGAAGGACAACACATCTCTCAGAAATAATAGTTCTCCTCGAAAGGAGGATAAACCGATTTTCTGCTAGATCGGAGACAAATGGAGGTTTAGTCCTAGTGGATGAAGAAGAAGGGACTACTGATTTTCCCTTCTCGGCTCTAGATCTTTTAGGCATAATTTAGGTTAATAATTAGATCTAGGTTAAAATTCAAGAAATAGACAAGGTAAAGGCTTGATCTAAGCTAGATGAAAGACAAGATCTAGATAAGATAACAAGATTAGATGCAAGATTAAAAAAAACGATTTTTTTTACCTTGAAGGATTGAAGATCAAGAAGCCAAATTCGAAATTTCTTGAAAATACACGTAGATCAGGCCTGAGACTGACGATCCAGAAATTTTTGAGAGATCTAGGCTTGGATTTAGGTTAGATTGAGGTGGAATGGAGTAGTTAGGGTTTTTGAGGGAGAGGAAGTGAAGAGTCGGCGGTGGAAAAGTGAGAGAAATGAGTGATTAGGGCTTTAAATAGGGTGGGTAAAAAGCAGATTCCCGTCAACCGGTCGACCGGTCCGGACGACCGAAAATACCCAGAGCACTGACAGACGAAACGGTCGGCCTTTCCGGTCGGCCGGACACAGAGGAAGAATAAAAAATTCTTCCAGGCAAGGTCGGTCGGCCGGATCTCAGCTCCGGTCGGCCGGTCTTGCCCAAAACTGTCAGCAGCAAAAACAAAAAAATATCTAAATAGTTTGAAAATAATAAAAGAGAATATTTTCAACAACAAATTTTAAAACATGATTTAAATTTTATTAGTTATAAATATCAAACAAGATTTACACAAAAAATTTTAATTTTTATTTTCATATAAACATAGGTTTAGAGATGTTGAAGCCGAATACCCGGTGAAGGGTTCTGAACTTCATCCGAGATTCCTCTAAATATGAGTTGAGGTGCGCAATTGCCATCTCTAATGTATTTGCTTTAAATATGAATTCTAAATATTTATCTTAGTTTTTTTTGACAAAATGTGTATATAGATATATGATCAAAACTAGATATGTGGACACAACAAAATATGACATAAAGCGAGATAACATGAATTAGAACAAAGCATATACACAAGCATGATGGAAATGTAAGTTTACACTAACCCATATCAATATAACACAAAGGTAAACTAACAATCCTATGCATATGTATATAAACAAAAATAAAAACTTTTAAATGGAGAAATTATCAAACCGAGGGTATTCTCCAAAATAGGTGCCTCTACGATAGCGATGCAAGCGACGATGTGTTCTTTGAGCTTTGATGCATCCACCACCCGGGCACCGTCTCCCCCTAAATCTTGGAGGATGAAGACCCACCTGTATCAACTAAATTTGGTGTGTCTTTTGGTACCTATATCTTTTTGGGTCCTATAGGGTTAGTACCGGGGCGAACCCAAACATGTTTATTTGTCATGTTAAGCTTAGCAAAACAAAATTTTTCTAAATGGCCTTTGCGGCCACAATGAGTGCAAACATAAATCCTACCACTACCATACATGTATGCATGCTTATGTGTGTGTGCATGTTTCCATGCACGTGGATGGTGAGTGTGTTTCCCTTTGGTTATTCCTTTGGGAAACCTAGAAGCAAACTTATTTAAATCAAATGCACATTTTTTAAGAGTTGAGTCCAAAACATCAACCCGTTTTTGGATCTCAATAAATTCATTTTTATTACAAGATGAAATGGGGCTTTTTCCTTTAGAAGATATTTATAATTTTCAAAGTCCTTTTTCATCTTTACAAAAGAGTTTTCTAAGTTATTTTTCTCTTTTAAGACAAGATCAAATTTATTTTTCAAAGATTCATTTTCCCTTTTTAATTTCTTATTTTAAGATTGTGAAATCTCAAATCTATGTTGTACCTCTTCGAAAATTGTGCAAGTTCATCCATAGTCAATTCATCATCTTCTATGGAGTTGTCGAGATTTACCTTAGAAGCATCATCTCCATGTGCCATGAAGCACATGTGTGTGGCGTCGTTCTCCTCTTCGGATTCCGACTCCGTATCGTCCCACGTAGCCACCATAGCCTTCTTCTTTTTTGGGCCGTTCTTGGAGGTGGTACCTTGGAGAGCGGGGCAATCGGCAATGAGATGTCCGATCTTCTTGCAATGGAAGTAAGGACCGGGCTCCTCTCTTTTCCTTTCGAATCTTCCTTGAGGTTTCCCCCTTCGAAGTTGCTTTGCCTCCCTTTCTTGTAGAACATTTTGCCCACCTTCCGGATGAGCATGGCAAAGTCCTCATCGCAGTCTTCCGATGAGTCTTCCTCGTCATGGTTGGTTGGAGTGGCTTTGAAAGCGAGGGCTTTCTTCTTCGCGCCTCCCTTTCTTCCTTTACTTTCATCTCCATCTCATGCGTTTTGAGATTTCCGATGAAGCCGGAGAAGTCCATCTCCTCCCGATCGTTGAGCTCCTTGAGGGTTGTTGCCTTGACTTCCCAAGCTTTGGGAAGAGCTCGAATGACCTTCCGAATCTTTTGGTCATTGTCGATCGTGTCACCTAAAGAAGATAAAGCATTTGTTATTTTGGTAAAACGAGTGACCATGTCATCAATGCATTCATTCTCAAGCATATAAAAATTCTCATATTGAGAACGAAGCAAGTCAATCTTGGATCTTTTGACTTGGGACGTTCCCTCATGAGTCACAATCAAAACATTCCAAAGCTCAAATGCCGATTTACAATTTATGATGCGTGATAGGTCATCTTGATTTAAAGCTTGTGTTAATGCATATTGGGCTCTAGCATTTCCTCATAGTCCTTAGTGGTATCTTCGATCATGATTTCTCATCGGTGAGGGGTTCAATAAATTCTTTGGTGATGGCCCTAGCAACTCTAACTCCTGGGGATTTAAGAAAAAGGTTCATCTTGACCTTCCAAATAGGGAAGTTCAAGCCATCAAACTTGGGTGGGGACTTGATGCTAGAAAAATCAATTGAAGCCATGGATAATGAATAAGATGCACAATAAATGAAGAATGCAACAAAATGATATAGCCAAATACAAGGATCTCCCTAAGGTGGTTAAACCAAATAGTAGGGTTAGGCTCTGATACCAATTGAAATCACCTAGAGGGGGGGTGAATAGGTGATGGCAATATGGAATATGACAATAATGCGGAATTTAAATCTACTTAAAATAATAAGCTCAAATTAAAAACACTTGCAAGATAAAAGCAATAAATAATGCAAGTAATAAAGAGAGATTGAGTTTAGAGAAATTGGAGCAAACGCAAACACGAGTATATGTTTCTGAGGTTCGAGCCACGCTCTACGTCCCCGCCTTCACACTTGAAGGATTTTCACTATTGTTGATCCCACTGGATCTCCAATACAAGGACACACTTGTCCTATCTCTCGGTGTCGCTGCAACACTATGAAGCACACCCGTTCGATTGAAGCCGATGCCTCTACAACTTCTCAATTGAAGAAAACTTGATCACACTTGATCAAAAAGCTCACTTGCACAATCCTATAACCAATATGAAGAAGATGAATACTTGAGATTGTGTAGTGCAAAAGACTAGAGAGAAGTAGAGGATTGCTTCAAAAGGTGTAGGGAATTTTTGGCTTGGAGAGAAAATCTTTTCTAAAAGAAAACTAAAGATTTAGCTTGAAAATATTTTCTTGCTTAAAACTCTTGTCAAATCATATAAATCTTGTATCTTATCATGTTGAAATGACCCACTATTTATAGTGGATGAAAAACCAACTACACAGCTTAAAGGATTCGTTGGGGTGAGATCCTAACAAAAAATCTGTCAGAAAATAGAGCTGTTGGAGTCTGTCAGACTTTCTGATAGCTACCGGTCGACCGGGTCGGTCGACCGCCAACGGTCATATTTCTGACCGTTGGGGAAAACGGTCGGCCGACTCGTCGACCGAAATAAACAGAGAGCACTGACAAGTGCCCGGTCGACCCGAGCGGTCGGCCGACGTGCACACATGCACAGCCGTGCAGGTCGGTCGACTGGGTCAGTCGACCGAACTCTGTCAGATCTGTTTAAACAGAGTCTGGAAAGAAAGAAAAGGAAAATTTTGATTCAACATTTTTTGTTTAAGGATTTGAAAATAAGGTTCTAGACCTAATAAAACTAAGAGTGTGATCATAGATCAACACCCAAACATGTTAGATAATTTTTGGTAAAAATCCTTTTTGATAAAATGATTTTCTAAAACGATTTTTCCAAAACATGGTATTTCTAAAAAACTAAGTTAGAAATTCTGATATAAAAATTCTTTTGAAGCCATGAAGCAATACTAAGCGTGTGTGAGTGACAATCCCAAATATTCTACCTCTATCATCTAGGTTTTGACAAAATATCTAAAAATAAAAGTAAATTACAAATCTTGAATTTCTTCTTTTGATCCCGAAGCTTTTCTACCGTGCAAGGCTTGGGAATGCAAATCTTTAGCGGCGTCCAAATTGTGAGTCTTGATGTGGAGCCGTCAATTCAACTTGTTTTTAAACCTGAAACTCTTTTAACAAGATTGTTAAACACATAACTAAATATGGTTTGTTATCATCAAAATATCGGGCTAATGGCCTTTGGGCCAACAACTCTCTCGTTGGATAATAATACATGTATGCCATATTTCAGACGGGTTCTACTGGAGAACGAGCTCCAGTATGAACTGCTAGTGGTATGCGACACTGAAAGAGATTGATTAAACTATCAGGCGATACTGATTGTTATTGTTGTATAAATCACATGACATGCCCGATACATGTATTATTATCCATTTATACTTATTACACTATCTGATATCTTATCCATCACTATGTTACATGTATACCTTACACTTCATATGCAGATACACTATTTATGTACACATATACTCTGCATTTCATATATTTTTTATTCCATGTATTCCCTTTAGACACACTTTAGCTGTATAAATACAGCACTATAATATGATTGTTCAACATACTTCTTGTATACATGCTCATATTAATCATTATATCGTTTTGCTACTATTTCTATTAGTATAAATAAATAAGTAACGATTAAGACTTGATACGTGCTAATTAAATTAATTAATATTGTTAGTGTATAACTAAATAATAAAACTTAGTACTCATATTCATAACAATAACATGTTAATGGTATAATAACATAAATCTAGTTGATACATATATATAACTCTTCTCAATTTACATTGTTATGCTTCATTATCATGTATTATATAATATTATAGCGACAACACTGTTATAACATGTAGGTATTGATGATATTATAGTATTGATAACATACTTGTAATATTGATATACTGTTTGTTAGAATATTTATATTGTATCATTTTTACCTAGACATGTATTATATATTATCATGATTGTACTATTATAGTATATATATTACTTTCTTCATTTTACTACTCACTAAGTCATTTTCTGACGACCCTGGGTTTGCATGTCCAGATTGGAGATCCAAGGTATCGTAATACTTGGTGTATCTCGGGACATTGTTAGGAGACCCACCAACTTTATTCTTCATAGGTATTTTTATAATTTGTCAGTATTTTTGTATTTATTCATGTTCCCATATCTATTATATTCACTGACCATTTTTGCAGGTATTTTTGTACTTATTTATTACTGGAATAATTGTGTATAGTGTGTTTATTCCTTATACTGAGGCTTAGCATAAGTATGTGAGGGTATTTTCGCCCTACGTATGTACGTCGTTGAAGTATTCCCGTATCTGTGGGATCGGGACATTACATCGGTTATTGATGTTTTCTTTTCTGTCTTTCTTCTAGTAAATTATTCTAGCTTTTTACGGCTCTGATCTTGGCTATTCTTAATTGATGGCATATTTTGATCATGCTGGGAGTTTAGTCCCATCCAGAGAGCATCATAACCCAAGAGGGCAAAACAATGATAATCAATTTCATCGAGCAAATTGAGAAACTTGAGGTGGAATCTCAGCAGTAAGATTCGAGGCTGCCCTGAAGAAATTTCTTGCAAATCTGAATGAAATATTTTATCCTAAATTGTGAGGCTACATATTAGGGCTTTATTGCGGGGTTGCTTTTTTAGGTTTTATTTGTTTTGAAAAACAAAAAAAATAGAAGTTTTTTCACTTGGCAAATATAACTTTGCGGGGTTGAGGGAGGACGGTGCGAGGGGCGAGGGACGGCAGGGGACGAGAGCGGTGGAAAGAGGAGGAAGAAAAGGAAAGGAGGAGTGTTTTTGAAAATTTTTTAAAAAAAATTACAGGGTGTCTTTATCAGTTTGATGGGTTTATAATCAAAGGGGTGCCTTTATATGAGTGCTAATATTTGCACCTAAGAGAGAGAGAGAGAGAGAGAGAGCATGTGCTTGATATCACGAGCGATCTAAAGAGAAAAATGAGCTTCATCCTACACACAGTAGTAAAATGCACGTGCATAGAAATTCAGAATTCCTTTTCATGTGAGATTTTTCTTAATCAACAGAGGCATTAGATCGGGTTTTTTAAGTATTTCAGAAATCAATGAGTGTGTAGCGATATTGACGAATGGGAAGTGGATCTTCATGCCTTGAGCCTACTCTCTCTGAAGCCCATAACGAGAGACTCTATAAAACTATAACGTTGAGGAAATTGAGGAAGCTATCAAAAGCTTGCCAAATGACAAGGCTTTGGGGATCCCGGCTGAGTTTTACGAGAAATGTTGGGAGTGTAATGAAAGAAGACTTTGTAGCAGATGTACACATTTCTTCAACACCCATAATCTTCCACCCCAATGGAAGAGTCACCTTCATTACCCTATAGCAGATGTACAACACTTCTTCAACACTCATAATCTTCAACCCCAATGGAAAGCCACCCTCATTACCCTCATCCTGAAGATTCAAGCTCCAAGGACAATGAAGGATTATCGGCCCACCAGTGTATGTAATATTTGTTATAAGGTTATCTCTAAAATCTAGTGAATAGACTCAAGGAGGTGCTACGTTGCTTATATCTGAAGAGTATAGTGCATTTGTGAGTGACAGACAGATTATGGACAATGTACTTGTTGCGTAAGAAGTCTCCACTCTATGGGAAATAAAAGGGAGGGCATGCAGCTAATGACCTTAAAGCTAGACATGGAACATATGATGTGGTGGGATTTTCTTGACGCGGTTATGCGAAAGGTGAGTTTTGCAGATGAATTCATAAACTTGGTGATGGGTTGTATCCAAATCCCTCGTTCTCAAATTTGGTGAATGGCTCTGGTTTCGAGTAGTTTTAGTCTATAATAGGACTGAGGCAGAGGAGTCCTTAATCACCATATTTATTCATTCTCGACGTGGAGGTTCGGACTAGGCTCATCAAGAGAGAGCAGTGCCGGGTAAATCTTACAGGTCTTCCCTTTAACGAAAGAGATAAGCATCTGGCTCATCTACTCTATGTTGATGATTGTCTGGTAGTGGCAAAGGCGGCTCTAGTTGAAGCAAGGACGATAAGTGATATTCAGCAAGAATACTGCCGCATGAGTGGTCAAAGGTTTTAAAAATTCTCAGATTATATTTGGGAAAACTGTGCCACGGAGACATAGAAGATTGATAAAGATAATCTTACACATGACTGGGGGCATACTCCTATTAAATACTTGGGGGTAAACATTGGAATGAAAAGGCTACCGGTGGTGGTGTTTTATCTTTTGTTAGAGAAAGTTAGGACTAAACTTTCAGCGTGGAAGGCTAATCTCCATCTTTTGCGGAAAGGTTACTTTAATTAAAGCAGTGCTCCAATCTATTCACTCTATCTAATATCGAGCAGTTGGATTCAAGGGCGTTTTACAGAAAATAGATCGATACTGCAGAAAATTCCTATGGAGTAAGGATGACAAGAGTAGAGATATGCCACTGATCGATTGGGATGTGATGTGTAGAAGGAAGGAAGATGGGGGTTTGGGTTTCAGGCAGATGCATCTGTTCCACCAGGTGCCACTAGGCAAGCATCTGAATAAGTTTGTTGATAGCCTGTCTCCATTGTGGGCGAGAGTTATTACTCATAAATATAGGCCACAACGTGCCGTCTTGGAGTCGAGGGGATGCAGAGAAGCTTCTAAATCCTGGAGAGCTGTAGCTAGAAGGAGTATGGTTCTTAGCAAAGGATTGCGATGGAGTTAGGAGATGACTCTTCGGTCAATTTCTATGGAGATTCATGGGTGGCCCTCAAACCCTTGGCGGTGGCAGTTGAAGAACCGCCTCTAGCGAGCAGGAGTACAATGACGGTCGAACAATTCATCACCGAGGCAAAGGCATGGGACAAAGAGAGATTAGTGCAGGAAGTCGAATAGTAGTGAATGTAATGCATATGCAAAATACTGATTCCCCGAGGCCCAGCACAAGACATGTTGCAATTCATGGGGGATGATCTCAAACTGTTCTCTGTCAAGGTGTATGGGCTTCTCTTGACAGCCAACACACGCGTAGTGCAAGAGCAGTGGAAATGGATGTGAAAATTACCGTGCTCTAGGAGAACGTGGTTGGAAAGCTGTCAAAGGGTATGTAACGCCCCGATCCCGGCGATACGGGGACGTCACTGTGACGTATATACGTAGGTCAGAACTACCCTCCCGTATATACGCTAAGCATCAGTACAGACAAGAATCAGAGTACGGAAGCATATGGTGCATTATACATTCCAACACACATATATATACAATCAAAGAGTTATCACCAGAGGTGATGAATATTACAATAATAATACATCACAGATATGCGCAAATGCGAGAGTACAAGAGATATACATACAGGAACAGCTTAAAAGGGCGCTCACATACAAGTATACAAGGAATGTACAAGTATGAATAGAAAAAGGGCACTCACGAGTTTGCTAAGGGAAAACTCGAGAGGCATACAGGGGGCCTGGAAGGATGGAGCTCTGAAAGGTCGGCTGGAGGTCCACGCCACCACTGCGCTACTCTGAGCAGCAAAGGGGGAAAATCCACACGCTCCGGGCTCCAGGACCTGGACATGAGAATCCAGGGAGTCAGTGAAACTCCCCAGGCGAGTAGGATGCAAAAGCCAGGTGGCGAGCCAAGGGTGAGTACAAGAGTCAAGTACAGAAGACAGGAGGGTTAGAACACAAATGAAGTATGTATAAGAACGGGTATAACGTAACAATCGTAAAACAGGAAATCCGAAGTAAACTGATCACAAGCAAAATTGATTGTATACGCTTAGGTTACGGTCCCATGAGACTAGTACATCGAAGGAATAATCCAAACAAGGAAACCCTCATCTATATACCGTTATCTCATGCCACCGAATATCTAAGCGTATAGAATCAGAGTTGCAAAGTAGTCATAACAAGAATACATAACAGATGTGACAAGAGTGCATAACAGGTATCAAAACAGGAATCATAACAGTAATCATAACTGGGGTCACAGGAAACACCTATTATTATTATTACTCGTCTGACCCATATATCTCGGTATGTGACCTGGTGTACGGCCAACCCACATACATCCATATATAAGCTAGTCAAGGGTTGTTAACGGAAGTAGATGGAGAACTGATAGAACTTCTTATAGTGGTTTCCATACACCTGGAACCGGCTTTGGAGGTCCAAAGTCCCCCTATTCAGTAATTCAGATTCACTACCGCCAGTACATATATATATATGTATATATATATATATACTTTTATTCCATCACTATAAGCAAGGTATCATTCCGGCATCCATCACTTCCTCCCATACCCATACAAGTTGTCCTTTTTATGGTTTATTAACAGAATTATCAGGTTACGGGAATAACTGGACATAACAGTAATAATTGGATTCTAGAGGTGGCCCCCACGGATTCAAGAGGTGGCCCCCACCGAGTAAGGTGTGGCACTTTGTTCCGTGTGGCACTTAGTTCCATAAAACAAGACAGGATTCCCGTAAACATGACAATTACAAAGTCAGGTGTATCATGCTTGGTTTTAAAAGATAGCATGACAAGGTGGTGGTATATCAAGTAACATGCATACCAATGAGATCGATATAGTCCGGGTAAGTCATGACATAACAAGATGGTCTTGCCAGATAGTGGCATGTCAGGTGGTCAGGTGATAACATACTGGAAGTTAGGTGATATACATGTGTTAAAGGAAGCATGCAACTGACAGGTCTGAAATAATAGCAAGTAGTAACATGGAAGTGACTCCAAGTCCAACGACCACGAAGGGTCGGCCACGCATGGTATATGATGAAGAACAAGCATATCATAAGCAAGGCACAAGTACAAGATGAAGCTACCATAATATAAGCAATGTAGTGCAATACATGAATATGGAAATAAGAAGCGAAATACTTATCGACCGATGAAACGGGAAACTCAAATAGAGGCGAGACTACTCGCATACAAGAAAGTAGCGAGTGAGAATACTCGCCTAAACTCCAAAATACCGAAAGAGCCGTAATCCACGGAAGCTTGGGATGCGCCACAAAACCTGATATAAATATGTAGAGAGAAGAGGAGAGAGAAAAAGAGAAGGTAAGATGATGTTTGTCAAATGACAAGTCAAGTAGTACCTATACATGATATAAATCTAGAGGGTAAGGTTCATGTTCAAGAAGGAATAACTAAGACAGATAGGCAAAGTTAGTCGACTAGGATGGAAGAGTAGTCGACTAATAGTAATGGCAAGTCGACTAACAGTAAGGTATAGTCGACTAAAACTGGGTTCCAGAGAGTTTGGTTTCTGTTTCAGGAAAAGGTTAGTCGACTAGGGTGAAATGAGTAGTCGACTAACGGACATCTCAAGTCGACTAACAGTATGTTAAGTCGACTAAGTCTGTGATACAGAGAGTTGGGATTTATTTCAGGAAAAGGGTTAGTCGACTAGGGTCAAAGGTGTAGTCGACTAAGGGTCTCTAGTCGACTAGGAAAATAGGTAAGTCGACTAAAACTGTGTTTCCAGAAAGGTTACGTTTCAACTAAGGGTTTATAGTCGACTAGGTTCTAGGTCAAGTCGACTAATCGACTGGAAACAGTAAACAGAACAGATTTTCTAGGGTTTTGTTTGATGATCTAAAAACATGATTTTGATGGCACAAGTGTACATAATATGAAGAGATAGGTATACTAGAATAGACTAAGTCTTTGGTGATGAAAATTACCCACCAAAAGGAGTGGTTGATGGTGGTAGTTGAAGGAGGTTGATGAAGAAGAAGATGAGCTTTTGTTGGAGTTGATGACCTTGTGGTGGCTTCCATGGAGATGAAGGAGGAAGAAGATGACCTTGTTGTTCCTTAGGGAGTTGGTGGTTGTTGTTGTAGTGATGGAGATGAAGAGGAGTTGGAGATTAGGGCTTTGGTGAAGAGAAGAGAAGAGAAGAGAAGAAAGAGAAAGTTGAAGTGAGAATGAATAAAGAAAGGAGAGGAAAAGTATTTATAGGTTTTGACTTTTGTGAAGGAGGTGCAAATATGATAGAAGAGAGGGGGTTTTTGTAAAGTGGGGAGGTGAGGTGAGTGTCCTTCTCTTGGCCACTTGGCCGGCCATGGAAGAGAGAGAGAAAGAGATATTTGTGGAAGTGTGTGGAAGTGAGTGGAAGTTGTAAAAGATTGGAATTTTGGAATATTGGAAAAGGCTTTGGCTTGTGGAGGAAGGAAAGAAATAAAGGAAAAGGAAAAAGAAAAAGAAATTCATATGAGATATTTTCTTGGAAGAGAATTTGAAAATAATGAAAGTGGCGGATTCCCGGGATTCAGTTGCAGATGCGGAAATCTTTCGGGAAAATACCGGAATCGTCCGAAATTCAAGTATCTCGGACGACCCGAAATAATTACCAAAAATCAAGAATAATATATAAAGACCAATAGTGAAATCCGTTTGAAGAAATACCTTATAGTTTTAAAACTAAAAATCCCGGAACCAGTTATCTACCGACTCCGGTGGAATTTTCATAAATTCATAAAATCCTCAGAAAAAGAATGTAGGTAGAAAATAGGATTCTAAGGAATTATGCCTAAAGGACCTTTTAGAAATTCCTAGCTGATTGTGAAATAAAAATCCTGGAATCGATCAGCGGCACTGGTCGACACGGTTTTGAAGACTTTCATTTTAATTCCAGAAAATCTAGAAAATCATAGAAAATATATAATATTGGAAAATGATATTTAAAACTAAAATCGGTCAATTCTAATTATCAGAATGTCTAAATCGAGTAATACTCTAGGATCGGGCCTTCGGTTCAGACTAGGGCTGACTCCGAGTCCACGAATCCAAATCCAAGACAAAACAACCATATAAGGAATTCATAATACAAAAATAAATACAGGAAACAAATCGAAAAAATACGATCGAAAAATCTGAATACGCAACTAAGTACGTATTCCGGGAACGGGGTATTACAGGGTATGCGCCTACAAAGTTGTTTCTTTTTTCCAGAGGGATTGCGCACAACATGCGGTGTGACTGTTGCTCGACAGAGGCAAAGGATGTAAATCACATGCTGTTGACACTCGAGAGAGATTTGGAGTAAGATAAAAGTAATCTTTTGCATCGAATTGGGCTCCCTTCAAACCAATATGTGTGGTGGCTTAAGCTGAAGGAGTTGGGAAGGCACAAAATGAGAGGATCATCAAACAACAGTGTAATTCTCTGCACCGTGTTGGAAATCTAGAAACAAAGAAACTCTATTGTGTTTCAAGCTGAAGTGCGGTCAATGGCAAGGTTTGTGATGATCATTATTTTATAGGTCGGCGAGAGGCTTGCTATGTCTGAGAGGCAGGGACCCTAAGGAGACGCAAGTATATCAGAACCGAGAGTGGTGAGGTGGCTTTGACCTCCATCTCAAGTCTTAAAAGCAAATTTGATGGGTAAGTGAGCTCGGAGGGGAGAGCGACAGCAGCGAGTGTCTTTACAAACTCTGATGGAGCTCTTCTAATGGCGGCAGTGGTAGCGTGTGCTTACGAGTCAACATGCAAAGCAGAGTTGCGAGCAACTTGGGAAACATTGAGATTGGCCGCAATCCGACATAGATGGAGGGTATGCTAAAGTTGTGAACGACTGGTTGCAAGGGAAGGCCATAGATGCTTGTTCTTCAGTCATGTTAGCTGATGCTCAGTGGTTGCTAAGGCGCGGGAATATTGTGCGAATTTCCCACGTGTTGAGGGAAGGAAACACGTGTGCCCTGGATAACAAAATAAGCACAAGGCCAGGGGATGTCAGTTGAATACATAGATGTCTTTCCACCTGAGTTGGGGTATATTGTTGGACCGAGGGACTGAAAAGGCAATGGATGTTTGCTAACTCTAAACACTCTTGAGTATTGGGTTGCTACCCTTTTAGTACCTTAAAATAAACTCACCTAAGCTAATGCTTTGCACAAAGTGGGAAGATTTTCAATGCTTTGTTTGTTTTTTTTGTTTTTCTTCTTTCATGTATTACAACACAACCATATGACCCCTTATATAGGATTGTATACAATGAAGTTTCAAGTGTAATAAATATATGTGTTAATAAACTCACAAAACTCTCTTAGTAAATATACTATAGGTTTTGTTTAACTTTATTGGTAGAGTCAATAAACTTCAGGTTTGGTTTTGTATTAACTCCATAACTCCAACAAATCACCCCCTCAAATCTAAAGCGTAGTCATGCCGAGCTTATCTCTTAATCTTCTGAATGCATCTGGTGGTAGAGGCTTGGTGAATATGTCTGCAACTTAGTCTAGAGTATGACAATACTCCAGCACCATGGTTTTCTTCTTTACATGATCTCTAAGAAAATGAAACCATGTATTCATGTGTTTGCTCCTCCCATAGTGTACTGGGTTCTTTGCAAGCTGTATAGCTGATTTGTTGTCGACAAATATCATTGTTGATTTTTCTTTGGATGATTCAACTCTTTTAAAATATTCCTCAACTAAATTGCTTCACAAACGTAGATACAACCGTCACATATTCTGCTTCACATGAAGACAAGGCACAACTCCTTGCTTCTTTGAGGTTCATGAAAATGCAGTTGACCCAAGATAGAAGACATAACTAGTAGTGCTTTTCTCTCATCTTAGTCATCTCCCAGTCGCTATCTGAATAGCCTACTAACTCTGAAGTTTTATCATAAGCATAACTTAGACCGTTGAGTGTGCCTTTGATATACCTTAAAATTCTCTTCACAGCTAGCCAATGAGACTCCTTCGGTGTCTCCATATAACGACTCACAAGTCTAACTCCATAAACAATATCAGGCCTTGTGGTCATCAAGTATTTCAGGCTACCAACTAGACTTTTGAAGAGAGTCGAGTTTACAAAATCTCCATTTTCATCTCTTGATAGCTTCATTCCTGTGGCTATTTGGTGTTCACCGTGTAACGGTCCCAGTTTAATAAATCCTCAATTTGCATAATCTCCCCTTACAAAACCGATTAATCAAATCATTCCCTTTTATTTCTTAAAAATTTCAGCAGCACCTCCTTTGTAATTACTGGTCGGATGTAATATCCAATACATATATGATATGTTTCGGCTAACATCAGCCTACTTATTCTCATTCCAATTATATAACTTTATTCAAAATCATCCACACAATCATGAAAGTATTTCGGCTTGACATTGCCTACTTATGGAGAAACAAAATAACATAAACTCTAGAGTTGCTATCTCGGCATTCCAAAGGCTTTCAGAATTCATAACTTTCAACTCCACATGGGCATCATATTGATAAATATACATCTTATTACTACAACCCCATACAAGATATCTCAACTATAAACATAAAATGAAACTACTACAAGGTTCTCCATATATGTATATGTACAAGGCGAATAATCTATCCCACGACCCACATATAACATTTACAAACACAAGTGTTCCCAAAATACAAGAGTTGGATATATATACAGAATGAACCCTGCACAGCATAATCCTGACCCCTGCCTCCATGCAACCTGCAATATATCAATCTGTGGGAGGGTGAGCTCGACAGCTCAGTGAGTGAGGTAGGAATAATCAAGAAAAGGTAATATCTCAACAAGGGTATGAATATACACGCAATAAAAGGAATCTGAAACAGTAGGAAGACAAGAATCGGAGGCATCCGATAGTTTAATGAATCAAGGCCTCAGCCCCTACAATTTCTGAGGACGATTAGACTTTTATGATTGTACTCCCCAATTGCTTTCTTGGATTATCATCTTTACGTGTGATAAGGTCTATGAGTTACATAAAATACACTCTCTCGTCTTATGTGAACATAGTGTGTATTACTCACGTGCCTTGTATTCCATGCAATAATACACCAACCCCAAGAGTTATGCCCTAAACTTAGTTTATGCATTCGATAACACTTACGTCACAAGCCATAGTTATATAACATATAATCATATCATATTTCTCATAATGCAATAACGCTTCACCCTTCAAGTAAAGCACGGATTCACATGCACATTTTCACCCAATATATGGTATTCATTTCAATCAGCTAAACTTGTATTCTGATGGTTTCATGTCATATACGATGACACAACCCTCATACCCCCAGTGTCACATACACACACATAAACATTTGTATCACACATAACCATTCATTTTCAATCATTTGTAAGGATTCAAATACATGTATATCATATCACCATTCAAGTACTGCATGGATTAACCTTGCACTTTCACCCATCATATAATATTTCATTATCTCTTATAATAAAGCAGAGCTTCACAGTCATGCATAAGGACAAGCATAGAACACTGTTCAATTTGAATAAGCACATCTTATATCATGACACACGACCCATCTCATACCCCGTCTTCACACCTACCAGCTCCCGCTGGCCCCTTCCTACATTTAACACACAATATCATACCCGTCTTCACACCTACCAGCTCCCGCTGGCCCCTTCCTACATTTCACACAATAACATACCCCGTCTTCACACCTACCAGCTCCCGCTGGCCCCTTCCTACATTTCACACAATAACATACCCCGTCTTCACACCTACCAGCTCCCGCTGGCCCCTTCCTACATTTAACACATAACATACCCCGTCTTCACACCTACCAGCTCCCGCTGGCCCCTTCCTACATTTAACACACATAATATTATACAAAATCATATTCACACAATTCCCAAGTTTGGATTCTTAACATGCTTATCAATTATAAGTGCTCCAATAGGTCAGCACTTAAGTAATAACATCTATTTCCATACATGCTCTATCCAACTATTCATATTAGATATATTATACAAAACAAATCATTCTCATACAATTCTTATTTGACTATGACGATGTTATAGGGGTATCTACTAACATATCACCCTCTATGTTAAACAACTTTTAAACACTTTCAGATGAACTTAGAAAAGTTAATGACTTGAGCAGTCTATACCTTTCTTTGCAATGAGCATATAGGCAACATCTTATTTAAACTGAAGGTAGGAATGTGAACCTTCTAAACAGTAACAAATCTTTCACTTTTAACCCAGTGTCGGAATCTCTAAGAAATTATCATATGCATAGTAAAGTACGGATCTCATTCCATTTGGCATTAAACTGCACACGAAAATTTATTGGTACCTTATATTTTTATGAGCCAGATAAGGACAGTCTGCTATCTGGAGTAGACACCACTATTAAAACTTTTAGTAAAATCCTTCATGACTCATATTATGCTGATATCAAACTTTCGGGTATAACATAATTAAATCTTTTGTTACAAGATCATGAGATTTTATCAGCTCTTCTATCTCTTAGACTTCTTAGAATGCTACCCAAGACAATTTCAGGTGTAGACGTTAGGAGTACAATTTCATCTACTTTATATACTAAAAATTCTAATGAAATGAGGGCTTGAGTTTAATTGGGGAGATTTCCGTGTTCTCCAAATTTCTCTTCTAATTATATTTTAATTGTAAAAGGGACACAATTTAGCTTTGTGCATTAATGAACTTGAAGTTCAATTCCTACATGTTAAGGATTTGCAAAGCCTTTACTATATCAACAAGGATCACTCTAAAAATCCCTCGATTTGCTCGTGATGTTTCGACAAGCCTCTATCACCTACATCCAACCGGAATGTGAATAAACTGCTGGGAGGTGGACTCGTATAGCTCTATATATATATATCTCTTAGACAGTATAACACATACTAAGTAGTTTGATGTTGCAGTGACCACCAGTCATGAACCTTTTGTTTGACACAATTTTGGCTCGATCTTTCCGGATAACCAACGGAGTTTTTATAATAACTTTCATTCTACGTATAGAAATAGAACGAGGAAAGATTTATTAGAAACTAGACTCCACTACCTTTTCAATGACCTATTACATGATAGGTTTTGATTAACCAAACTGCTCCAGAAATTCAAAACCTATCAGCTGTGCTGAATTCTGCAGCAATGACAGTTTTGACCAACCTTCAATGTTTCAGTCATAGTTTAAGTTACAGGTATCCGATGAGGGCATGGTATGAACCGTTGGAAAGTAGACTCGATTAGCTTTCTAATGGTATATTACATGACCTATTCCTTATTAAATATCCTTGCGAAAGAAACCCCAAGATTCTGGTTTCAAATCTGGACAGACTTTAACAGATTGTAATATTATTATAAAAGTGCTTTGAACTACACAACTTCTTAACTTTTCCTCTTATTTTCTCATCTAAATTAGATCATAAGTAAGTCATGAACTAAAATATTTAGATTTGTGGTCACAAGAAATATTTATAAGAGTATGCATAATTTGATCACTACATGATTTATCACAAGTCCCTCTTTAAGTCACTTCCCTCTTCATATTTTAACTTATATCATGAAACTTTCCTTCTTATCTCATTAACATGACCAAGATCAAATCTTGATTTGCTTGCGCATTTATTATGTAGAAGTGGTAAGAGATTCAACACTCACAAGTGTAAAAAGCTTCAAGATTCTCCTTCTACACTAATGGTTAGGAGTGATCTAAAACTTGACCTCCCCCATTTGTAACGATCCACTAATTTATGATACTAATTCCACGCTTGGATTAATCTTGTCTTCTACTAATATGTTAATCGTTATTAGGACTTTTGATAGGATGTCACCCAATTTTTTTTTTTTTTTTTTGGCTTAACCTCATTTACTTAATGATACCCATACCAACCTCCGATCGATTTTCAAAATAGACTCATATACAAATTACAAGAGAATATATGTCTTGATAAAATTTAAATTAACTCAAACCATAACCCTTCTTTCCATATCATGCTTTCACATAAGGTTAGGGTTGTCACCAATAGGTTCATCATGCATTTGCCCATGATTTATTTAAGAGTTCGACCCAATTTAAGAAAGAATAAAAATTGCTCAAAATTTAGTCTCCCACACCTTTAATTAAAGTTTCATCACCATCAACTTAAAGTGTAAGGTTGGGAGTTCTAGGGTTGAGATTTACACTCAATCTGAAATTTTGTTAAGCCCCATTACACATGACATACCCTTCATGCAACCTCCCACTCATCACTTGCCTACAATTAAATTAACTCCATAAATCTCTAGATCCCATTTAGGTCATCACATGCATTAAAGATCATGAATTTTCAGATAATAATGAGATAAATAACTCAAGGAAAAATTTTTCCCAAATTCAATAAGCCAAGAATCTAGGGTTTGCAAGAGATGAACTATGAGAAAATAAAAGGAAAAGAGGGAAGACCCACTCACCATTGCAAATTCCGGTCTCCGACCGCCCTAGCCGGCCGCCGCCCTCGCCGGCCGCCGGAGTCGCGGCTCTGGTCGCCGCCTGGCCGCGGCTGCGGCCCCGGCCCTGGCCTGGCCGCGCGAGAGAGAGAGAGAGATTTTTTTTTTTTTTTTTCGGGGAGAACTTGCGTGAGGGGGAGAGAGAGAAAGAGATAGAGAGATTTGGGGGAGAAAATAAGTTTATTTCTCTCCCCTTCCTATTATAAACAATTTCCAAAAATATAAAATACTTGCCTTATGTGCCACTTGTCCTCCTCTCCCATTACTCCACCTACTCCCATCACTCATCTCAAGTCAATCCTAGCCCTCCATCTAATATGAGATCATTTCTCACTAATACAAGTAACAAAAATAAATTCTTCTATATTTAGATATTGCATGAAGTGTAGTCATATACAAATGTGTGACTTGTACCCATGTATATACATCACCATAATTATTATCATCACTATTATATATATGTATATAACATGCATATCTATTTAAATACTTCCAATTAATTCATTTCAAATCTCCCTGATAAATTTCCAAATTTATTATCACATAAATATAACCAAAATAAAATTCCTGATATTCTTTATAATCTCAAAAATCAAAGAATATATTATTAAATCACGGTTGAAAAATTCGGGGTGTTACATTCTACCCTCCTTACAAAAGTTTCGTCCTCGAAACTTGCTACCTGAAGTGAGTAAGCATAAAACTTTGCATTTCTCTTGCATATCACAAAATCTTTATTTGATGCAATATTTTTCTCAATCATTCTCCTCAAGATTCATTATTTCTGGATCAACTATACTATGTCCTTACGATCCAAATTAATCTCGACTCACTTGATATTTTTATCATTCCCTTACTCCAGTGTCCCATACCACCGGCAGCTCATACTGAGGGCCCACACCCTCAGTCGAACACATCCAAATTATGGCATGTGGGTACCATAATCTGGACATAAGGTAATGACCAAATATCCCGTGCTTCAGGATTAGTCATACACGTAAGAACTCCTACCCCTCTTTTAACCAATCATATCAAACAACATTTTCACATACATACAAGGCATAAACATGCAAATCAATCCAAAAATCAGCCCCCATCAATCCAATCCTCTTCTACTATTCGTTCTAAGTTTATCCTTCATCTATATCCTGTGCTCTGATACCAACTGTAACGGTCCCAGTTTAATAAATCCTCAATTTGCATAATCTCCCCTTACAAAACCGATTAATCAAATCATTCCCTTTTATTTCTTAAAAATTTCAGCAGCACCTCCTTTGTAATTACTGGTCGGATGTAATATCCAATACATATATGATATGTTTCGGCTAACATCAGCCTACTTATTCTCATTCCAATCATATAACTTTATTCAAAATCATCCACACAATCATGAAAGTATTTCGGCTTGACATTGCCTACTTATGGAGAAACAAAATAACATAAACTCTAGAGTTGCTATCTCGGCATTCCAAAGGCTTTCAGAATTCATAACTTTCAACTCCACATGGGCATCATATTGATAAATATACATCTTATTACTACAACCCCATACAAGATATCTCAACTATAAACATAAAATGAAACTACTACAAGGTTCTCCATATATGTATATGTACAAGGCGAATAATCTATCCCACGACCCACATATAACATTTACAAACACAAGTGTTCCCAAAATACAAGAGTTGGATATATATACAGAATGAACCCTGCACAGCATAATCCTGACCCCTGCCTCCATGCAACCTGCAATATATCAATCTGTGGGAGGGTGAGCTCGACAGCTCAGTGAGTGAGGTAGGAATAATCAAGAAAAGGTAATATCTCAACAAGGGTATGAATATACACGCAATAAAAGGAATCTGAAACAGTAGGAAGACAAGAATCGGAGGCATCCGATAGTTTAATGAATCAAGGCCTCAGCCCCTACAATTTCTGAGGACGATTAGACTTTTATGATTGTACTCCCTAATTGCTTTCTTGGATTATCATCTTTACGTGTGATAAGGTCTATGAGTTACATAAAATACACTCTCTCGTCTTATGTGAACATAGTGTGTATTACTCACGTGCCTTGTATTCCATGCAATAATACACCAACCCAAGAGTTATGCCCTAAACTTAGTTTATGCATTCGATAACACTTACGTCACAAGCCATAGTTATATAACATATAATCATATCATATTTCTCATAATGCAATAACGCTTCACCCTTCAAGTAAAGCACGGATTCACATGCACATTTTCACCCAATATATGGTATTCATTTCAATCAGCTAAACTTGTATTCTGATGGTTTCATGTCATATACGATGACACAACCCTCATACCCCCAGTGTCACATACACACACATAAACATTTGTATCACACATAACCATTCATTTTCAATCATTTGTAAGGATTCAAATACATGTATATCATATCACCATTCAAGTACTGCATGGATTAACCCTTGCACTTTCACCCATCATATAATATTTCATTATCTCTTATAATAAAGCAGAGCTTCACAGTCATGCATAAGGACAAGCATAGAGCACTGTTCAATTTGAATAAGCACATCTTATATCATGACACACGACCCATCTCATACCCCGTCTTCACACCTACCAGCTCCCGCTGGCCCCTTCCTACATTTAACACACAATATCATACCCCGTCTTCACACCTACCAGCTCCCGCTGGCCCCTTCCTACATTTCACACAATAACATACCCCGTCTTCACACCTACCAGCTCCCGCTGGCCCCTTCCTACATTTCACACAATAACATACCCCGTCTTCACACCTACCAGCTCCCGCTGGCCCCTTCCTACATTTAACACAATAACATACCCCGTCTTCACACCTACCAGCTCCCGCTGGCCCCTTCCTACATTTAACACACATAATATTATACAAAATCATATTCACACAATTCTCAAGTTTGGATTCTTAACATGCTTATCAATTATAAGTGCTCCAATAGGTCAGCACTTAAGTAATAACATCTATTTCCATACATGCTCTATCCAACTATTCATATTAGATATATTATACAAAACAAATCATTCTCATACAATTCTTATTTGACTATGACGATGTTATAGGGGTATCTACTAACATATCACCCTCTATGTTAAACAACTTTAAACACTTTCAGATGAACTTAGAAAAGTTAATGACTTGAGCAGTCTATACCTTTCTTTGCAATGAGCATATAGGCAACATCTTATTTAAACTGAAGGTAGGAATGTGAACCTTCTAAACAGTAACAAATCTTTCACTTTTAACCCAGTGTCGGAATCTCTAAGAAATTATCATATGCATAGTAAAGTACGGATCTCATTCCATTTGGCATTAAACTGCACACGAAAATTTATTGGTACCTTATATTTTTATGAGCCAGATAAGGACAGTCTGCTATCTGGAGTAGACACCACTATTAAAACTTTTAGTAAAATCCTTCATGACTCATATTATGCTGATATCAAACTTTCGGGTATAACATAATTAAATCTTTTGTTACAAGATCATGAGATTTTATCAGCTCTTCTATCTCTTAGACTTCTTAGAATACTACCCAAGACAATTTCAGGTGTAGACGTTAGGAGTACAATCTCATCTACTTTATATACTAAAAATTCTAATGAAATGAGGGCTTGAGTTTAATTGGGGAGATTTCCGTGTTCTCCAAATTTCTCTTCTAATTATATTTTAATTGTAAAAGGGACACAATTTAGCTTTGTGCATTAATGAACTTGAAGTTCAATTCCTACATGTTAAGGATTTGCAAAGCCTTTACTATATCAACAAGGATCACTCTAAAAATCCCTCGATTTGCTCGTGATGTTTCGACAAGCCTCTATCACCTACATCCAACCGGAATGTGAATAAACTGCTGGGAGGTGGACTCGTATAGCTCTATATATATATATCTCTTAGACAGTATAACACATACTAAGTAGTTTGATGTTGCAGTGACCACCAGTCATGAACCTTTTGTTTGACACAATTTTGGCTCGATCTTTCCGGATAACCAACGGAGTTTTTATAATAACTTTCATTCTACGTATAGAAATAGAACGAGGAAAGATTTATTAGAAACTAGACTCCACTACCTTTTCAATGACCTATTACATGATAGGTTTTGATTAACCAAACTGCTCCAGAAATTCAAAACCTATCAGCTGTGCTGAATTCTGCAGCAATGACAGTTTTGACCAACCTTCAATGTTTCAGTCATAGTTTAAGTTACAGGTATCCGATGAGGGCATGGTATGAACCGTTGGAAAGTAGACTCGATTAGCTTTCTAATGGTATATTACATGACCTATTCCTTATTAAATATCCTTGCGAAAGAAACCCCAAGATTCTGGTTTCAAATCTGGACAGACTTTAACAGATTGTAATATTATTATAAAAGTGCTTTGAACTACACAACTTCTTAACTTTTCCTCTTATTTTCTCATCTAAATTAGATCATAAGTAAGTCATGAACTAAAATATTTAGATTTGTGGTCACAAGAAATATTTATAAGAGTATGCATAATTTGATCACTACATGATTTATCACAAGTCCCTCTTTAAGTCACTTCCCTCTTCATATTTTAACTTATATCATGAAACTTTCCTTCTTATCTCATTAACATGACCAAGATCAAATCTTGATTTGCTTGCGCATTTATTATGTAGAAGTGGTAAGAGATTCAACACTCACAAGTGTAAAAAGCTTCAAGATTCTCCTTCTACACTAATGGTTAGGAGTGATCTAAAACTTGACCTCCCCCATTTGTAACGATCCACTAATTTATGATACTAATTCCACGCTTGGATTAATCTTGTCTTCTACTAATATGTTAATCGTTATTAGGACTTTTGATAGGATGTCACCCAATTTTTTTTTTTTTTTTTGGCTTAACCTCATTTACTTAATGATACCCATACCAACCTCCGATCGATTTTCAAAATAGACTCATATACAAATTACAAGAGAATATATGTCTTGATAAAATTTAAATTAACTCAAACCATAACCCTTCTTTCCATATCATGCTTTCACATAAGGTTAGGGTTGTCACCAATAGGTTCATCATGCATTTGCCCATGATTTATTTAAGAGTTCGACCCAATTTAAGAAAGAATAAAAATTGCTCAAAATTTAGTCTCCCACACCTTTAATTAAAGTTTCATCACCATCAACTTAAAGTGTAAGGTTGGGAGTTCTAGGGTTGAGATTTACACTCAATCTGAAATTTTGTTAAGCCCCATTACACATGACATACCCTTCATGCAACCTCCCACTCATCACTTGCCTACAATTAAATTAACTCCATAAATCTCTAGATCCCATTTAGGTCATCACATGCATTAAAGATCATGAATTTTCAGATAATAATGAGATAAATAACTCAAGGAAAAATTTTTCCCAAATTCAATAAGCCAAGAATCTAGGGTTTGCAAGAGATGAACTATGAGAAAATAAAAGGAAAAGAGGGAAGACCCACTCACCAATTGCAAATTCCGGTCTCCGACCGCCCTAGCCGGCCGCCGCCCTCGCCGGCCGCCGGAGTCGCGGCTCTGGTCGCCGCCTGGCCGCGGCTGCGGCCCCGGCCCTGGCCTGGCCGCGCGAGAGAGAGAGAGAGTTTTTTTTTTTTTTCGGGGAGAACTTGCGTGAGGGGGAGAGAGAGAAAGAGATAGAGAGATTTGGGGGAGAAAATAAGTTTATTTCTCTCCCCTTCCTATTATAAACAATTTCCAAAAATATAAAATACTTGCCTTATGTGCCACTTGTCCTCCTCTCCCATTACTCCACCTACTCCCATCACTCATCTCAAGTCAATCCTAGCCCTCCATCTAATATGAGATCATTTCTCACTAATACAAGTAACAAAAATAAATTCTTCTATATTTAGATATTGCATGAAGTGTAGTCATATACAAATGTGTGACTTGTACCCATGTATATACATCACCATAATTATTATCATCACTATTATATATATGTATATAACATGCATATCTATTTAAATACTTCCAATTAATTCATTTCAAATCTCCCTGATAAATTTCCAAATTTATTATCACATAAATATAACCAAAATAAAATTCCTGATATTCTTTATAATCTCAAAAATCAAAGAATATATTATTAAATCACGGTTGAAAAATTCGGGGTGTTACACACCGGGTTGCAGTTACTCATCTTGAATTTTTTCAAGATCTCCTTCACGTACTTCTTTTGAGATATAAACATCTCATCTTGTTGCTGCTTCACTTCAATGCCAAGAAAATAGGACATCATCCATTGTCCATCATCCCAAATTCATTGAACATGGCTGCGTTGAATTCAACAAGCATTTCGACGCTACTTTCTGTGTACAATAGATCATCAACATAAAGACAAGTTATTAGAAATTTGCCTTGATAGCTCCTCTTCATGTAGATGGCATGCTCATAGGGATATTTGGTGAAGCCATTTGATGAAGATAACCATCAATTTGGCATTTCACGCATGTGGTACCTGCTTTAAGCCGCACAAGGCTTTCTTCAGACGATATACTTTACCTTCTTGTCTTTTTAACCAGAAAACTTTCAGGTTGATGTGCATACACCTATTCTTTAAGAAAATCATTGAGAAAAGCTGACTTGACATCTAGATTATATGATATATCTTCCACCTGTGATGAGCTGCAAGTAAAACCAATAGTCTCACCGTGTCCAATCAAGCACATAGTGCAAAGACTTCTTCATAGTCGATGTCATACTTTCATTTGTAGCCTTTCGCTACAAGTCTCACCTTATACCAATCAACTTCACTATCTGCTGTGTATTTAATCTTGTACATCCATTTGACACCTATTGCCTTGTGACTTTGTGGAAGTGTTGTCAACTCCCATGTATCGTTCTTTCTGGATGGCATGAATCTCCTCTTTCATTGCTGATCGCCAATAATCTTCTTCTTTAGCCTCTTGGAAAGTGAGAGGCTCATGATCAACATAAAAGCAGAAGAGATTAGTCTCTCCGTCTTCTTCTATTTGCTCATAGATCTCCCTGAGGTTTCTCATTTTGATGGGACCTCGTTGCACGACAGATTCACTGCTACTACCTTCCCCAGAAGATGGAGAACCTCTTGCAGGAGATAGTGTAGCATGTTGAGGAGATGGTGGAGTAGCTGGAGGTGGAACCTCTTGTGGGGGCTCATCAGGTTCATCTACCACGGGTTACACTTTGACAGTCTCTTCATTGCTCCAGCTCCATGCTTCAGTTTCATTGAAGACAACGTCTCTACTAACCATTAGATTTTTAGTTAGTGGATTAAAGAGCTTGTATGCCTTCGCCTCCTCACTATATCTGATAAAAATGTATTTTTCATCATAATTGTCAAGCTTCTTCCTTTCGACTTCAGGTACTTGAGCATATGCGACATACCCAAAATTTATAAGTGTGCGACACTAAGTGTGTAACCGCTATATGTCTCTTGAGGAGTCTGGCCCTTCACTTGCTTCGTCGAGCACCGATTGAGCAAGTAAGTTGAACACGCCACAACTTCTGCCCAGAACTGCTTCGGTAGCCCCTTTTCTTTGAATATGATTTTTGTCATATCAAGAATGGTGTGATTCTTTCTTTCTGCGATGTCATTTTGCTGTGGTGTATAGGTAGTAGTAAATTGTCTCTTTATGCCTTACTCCCTACAATATTCTTGAAACAGATTTGAGGTATACTCACCATCTCGATCAGAGCGGAGAGTTATTAGCTTGTGCCACTCTGCTTCAACAAGGGCTTTAATTCTTGAAGATAGTAAAGTCAGCAGATTTTTCTTTAAGAATATACACCCACAACTTTCTACTTAAATCATCAATGAAAAGAATAAAATATCTATTACCTCCTAAAGAGACAGGATCTAGTGGTCCGCCGATGTCAGTGTGAATAAGTTACAATGGTGCCTCCATTCTCCATGACTTTTCACTGGGAAAAGGAAGTCGTGCTGGCTTGCCTGCCAATTATGCAAACCTCACAAGTATGACCTGATTGATCGATTGTTAGTAAATCTCGTACCATGCTGATTATAGATAGTAGTTTCAGTCTGCTGAAGTTTAGATGACCGAAACAAAAATGCCACCCCCCATGACTCATTCTTCACGTGTCCTTGAAAATACTTTTCAACTTTCATGTATAGATGCAAGAAAAACATGCAATTCCTAGTCATCTTAACATAAGCTATGAGACCTCCTTTTGTATTTTTCAACCAAAAATGGTTGTTCTTCATATATACTTTATATCCTTTTTCGAGTAATTGCCCAATGCTGAGAATATTACTATTCATATTAGAATATAATTAACATCGAAAATATACTCGGGCTTACCATCCTTTTGGTAGATTTTGATCTTCCCTTTGCCTTCAATGGGGAGTTTTGAAGAATCTCCCAAGCTCATACTTCTATGAACTCCATCTGCAAGTTCCATGAAAAATTCTTTCTTCCCGCACATGTGGTTGTTAGCACCCGAGTCAAGGTACCAAACATCATTCTGAACACTTGGATCATCATGAGGAAGAAGAAGAGTAGAGTTATTACCCACATCATTTGTTGCTTTGGTGAGATTGGTAAGATCTTCAGTTTTGTGCTACCAATACGAGGCATAGTGTCCAAATTTTTGATAGTTGTAGCATTGGACGGTCTTGTTGTTTCCACGTCCAAATGTAAATCTTCTCCGATTGCTTCGTCCTCGACCTCTAAAGCTTTAGAACTCCACTTGATTTTGAGTGGTTCGTTGTTGGAGACCACGTCCCCTATCTCTACCACGACCACGACCTTTATTATGTGAGCCTCGATCATTTAGAGACATGTTTGACTCTAATGCTTGTTTCAATGTTATAGAACTAGTCTTCTTTTGTATGCATTGCTCATGAACTCTGAGAGATCTCAAAAGCTCCTCTATTAAGATTTTCTCCAAATTCTTTGACTGCTCAATTGCCGTCACCACGTGCTCGAACTTTGATGTAAGGGATCGGAGCAATTTCTCCATCACTCGGATGTCTTCCATCTTTTCTCCATTTCTCCATATTTTATTCACAATTAAAAGTAATCATGAATAATAATTGGAGATTTTTTCTTCATCTTTCATTTGAGTATCTTCAAGATTGCCCTCAAAATTTGGAGGCGAATTCTCTTCACCCGTTCAACTCCTTTATAGAGGGTAGTAAGAATTTCCCTCCTTTCTTACTTGTCGTTGCTTCTCTCTCGAAGGTAAACTCGTCCAACCTTAATAGAGTAGAAAATGAGCCTTGCCATCCTTCTTTCTTTACTCTCTAAAAGCCTTCTTCTCTTCAGCGATGTAGGTGGCTTCTACTTTCGGTGTGAGTTCCTTGAACCCATTAATGATCAGCGCCCACAACTCTTGAGAATCAGGTAGAGTTTTCATTTGAATTGACCAACTCTTATAATTTTCCTTTGATAATTCGGGTACTTGAGGATTAATAAGGTTATTGGTGGAGGCCAAGAGGAGAAGAGAAAATGGAAGAAAAGATTGAAATGGCTCTGATACCAATTGTTAGACCGGGAGACTGGCAAGAGAATAGGCGATGGATGTTTGCTAACTCCAAACGCTCTTGAGTACTGGTTTGTACCTTTTAGTACCTCAAAATAAACTCACTCGAGCTAATGCTTTACACAAAATGAGAAGTTCTGCAATGTTTTACTTTGCTTTCTTTATTTTTCTTCTTTTCATGCATTACAATACAACCATATGACCCCTTATATAGGATTGTATATAATGAAGATTGTTGGGTATTCTGCTTAACAAGAATCAATCTGACAACTAATCAAGATCACTGAGATATCAACAATCTAATTGGCCAGGTTGGCAAATATCAGGTGGGAGGTTTCCGTTCAATAGAACGTTCCTTAATTTAAGAACCACCTTTCAATTTCCTTCCTTGGTTAAAGCACCAATTAGACTGAATCTAAGTCAGTCTCGATATACTGTAAAGTATATCCCCTGCATAAAGGACTTAATCCACTTATACAGTATTTGGAGTGAGGTACGCTTAGAGCGAATCTCCTTAAGACAATTACTCCCCCGCACCGGTGCTAACGGGATAATGGACGCTGGTCTCCCAAGATACAACACTCCTTCACGGTATTTGGATAGCACTACCAAATCACCATAGGTCGAACCGTAGTCACCAGTACCTTCCACAGGATCGTTGAAGCAGCGGTACAAGGACAAATTTCGGATGAATATTTGCCTTTACTTTGGAGGAGCACCCACTGCTGAGGACGAAGGAAGGTTGAAGAATATTCTTCTTCAGAAGTCTTAGATTCAGACAACAATTCTTATAAAAGAATCTGTTGAATTTTCTAAGCCCTCTTTCAGAATGACTTTTGCAGAATCTCCTTTGGAAGTCGCTTCGGATTCCCACTTCTTGCTGGAAGTCGCTTGGAAACCTACTTCCCAGTTCAGAACGCAGACACAGACTTGCTTCTGCTTCAGAACTCAGATAGAGAGAGAGAGAGAGAGAATTGTTGCTATTGGTGTATTTGTTGTGTTTTTCTATTGAGAATATGAGTCCTTTATATAGGAGCCCGAGCCGAGCCCGAGCCGAGCCCGGCACCGCGCCGGCGCCGGCCGGCCGCCGCCGCCAGCGGTGGCGCGCGCATGCATGATAGGGCATGGTTCCCTCCCAATCGCGCGCGAAAACTCCAAGTACCCAAAGGGCACGCCCTTTGTTCTCAATTTTCTCTATTTATACACCACAAACTCCATCCCACGGCCAATGTGGGACTAAATGTTTTTAGCTACCTTTAGTCCCGTTTTGGCTTTGAATTAGGCAATCTATAGACTTGAATATCTCATTCATTCGAAGTCGAATTGAACATGGAATATACCACGTTCATCCTCAATGGAAGGAGAACACACTCCAACCATCATCCAGTTGATTCGATCAACGGATCCGCCATAATTCAACTCAAAGATTAGCATTTATATTCTTCAATTCCAACAATCCCCCACAATGAATGGAGAATTCAAGGAAATGACACACAAGAGACTGACTCTATTGTGAAAGGTACTTGAGAAAAGAAACTGCATAAGGATAGGTGAACTAGGTCTTGAACCTTCCATACCGAAAGCTTTATCGGACTTACTGGCTAATCAGTGAACTAAATCTTGAACTGTTAGCCGTTAGTGTAAGCCAAGTCAACAAGCTTCACACAGTGACTTTTCCAAATTAACTTTGGTTCTCGGTTGTGTCCGTTTTGGTCCTGACTTTTCTTGGTTTCAGAGAGTATCTTTAGGGAATAACAGCCTCCATAGAAATTCTCAAAGAGCTGAACCCAACTCTATACTCACATAGGTAATGGACCTATTGAGTAGTCTACTCTACTCCACTTGTTTAGTAACAAGATATAGGCATCATTAAAAGCGTTAAGCTTATCCTTAATCCACTTGTAGAAAAGCACTTATGTGCACCTTAGGATGGATTGGAGTCAAGCTCCCAAGTGCTTACTTGTTGAGTCAATCATAACTAGTTTTTTCCTCTTGAACTTAGTCCGTGGGATCTCCAGTCGCTAAGTGAGGTTTCCATTAAGCTGACTCGGTAAGGTTAGGCTTTTAGACCCATTCCCCTCGATGCGCAGTTTATACGCTCTCCACTTAAACCTTTAGTAAGCGGATCCGCTAAATTATCCTTGACGATACAAAGTCAATAGAGATAATTCCATTTGAGAGCAACTGCTTCACGGTATTATGTCTACGACGAATATGTCTAGACTTACCGTTGTATATAACATTTTGTGCCCAGATATAGCTGCTTGATTATCGCAGTGTATACATATAGCGGCACTGGCTTTTGCCATATGGTATATCTTCTAAGAATTGTCGAAGCCATTCTGCTTCTTCTCCTGCCTTATCTAAGGCTAATGAATTCTGATTCCATAATGGAACGGGCAATACATTTTGCTTAGAAGATTTCCATGATACCGCTGCTCCTGCTAGAGTAAATACGTATCCGCTAGTTGATTTTGATTCCTCAGAATCTACAATTCAATTAGCATCACTGTATCCTTCCAGTACAGGTGGATACTGTCCATATCTCAAGGCATAATCCTTGGTATGTGATACGTAACCCATTACTCGTAGTAGAGCGGTCCAATGTAGAATCACTAGGATTGCTAGTGTATCTACTTAACTTGCTTACAGCGTAAACAATATCGGGTCTAGTGCAATCATCAAAAACATTAGACTCCGATAATCTGAGAATTCTCCAACTGGCGTATTCCAGTTCCTGTATTCTTATGAAGATGGACATGTGGGAGAAAAGGATTTGTATTCTCTTTTATCCATGATCCTTGAATCTTTCTATCATCTTATCCACATAGTGAGATTGAGATAGACTGATTCCATCTGGTGTTCTAGTAATTTTAATTCTAAATTATATCAGCAACCCCCAGATCTTCATATCAAAACTGTTGGATAACATTCTTTTAGCGGACTTAATAATTTCAATATTAGTCCCAAGTATCAACATGTTGTCTACATAAAGACAAACAATGATACATGCATTTTCAACTGTTTTTCGTGTAAACACACTTATCGCATTCATTGATAGTGAATCCATCTTTGATCATGACACTATCAATTTCTCATGCCATTGTTTAGGAGCCTGCTTTAACCATATAAGGATTTTACCAATTTACACACCTTGTGTTCTTGGCCCTTGACTTTAAATCCTTCAGGTTGCTCCATATATATCTCTTCATTTAATTCACCATTTAAGAATGCAGTCTTGACATCCATTTGATGGATATCTAAGTTGTGCAATACTGCAATTGCAATTAACATCCGAATGGACGTTATTCTTGTTACTGTGAATAAGTATCGAAGTAGTCAAGTCCTTCTATTTGTCGATAACCCTTGGCTACTAATCTAGCCTTGTACTTATCGATAGATCCATCGAGTTTTAATTTTGTTTGAAAATCCACTTACACCCAATTGGTTTACTGCCAGGAGGCAAGTTTACCAATTCTCAAGTATGTTACTTAGTATGGATTCTATTTCACTATTTATAACTTCTTTCCACATTTGTGCTTCTGGGGTTGACATAGCCTCTTTAAATGTTTGAGGTTCGCTCTCAATAGCGTATGTTATGAAATCTGGACCAAAAGATTTTGAGATTCTAGATCTCTGACTTCTTCTTGGTTCAGTTTCCGCATTAACAATTGTTCCTTGGGGCTTTCGTCCCTGAACGCCATCTCTGTGTGTTCTTTTCCCAGAAATCTTATCTGCTTCCCGTTTGTATGGAAAGATGTCTTCAAAGAACACAGCATCTCGAGATTCGATAATCATGTTTACATGAATATCTGGTATTTCTGATTTATGAACCAAAATCTGTAGGCACTACTATTCAAGGCATAGCCTATGAATACGCATCCATAGTTTTTGCTCCCAACTTAGTCTTTTTAGGTATGGTGCAAGCACCTTTGCAAGGCACCCCCCATTTTGAGGTAATGGTAGGAAGGTGTCCTTCAATGCCATAACTCGAATGGTATAAGACCAAGTTTCTTGTGGGTTACTCTATTTAGAATATAATTTGCAGTTAATAGAGCTTCCCCCACAAGTTCTGCGGAGCTCCAGAACTTACGAGCATGGAATTAACCATCTCCTTCAAAGTTCTGTTCTTCCGTTCAACAATTCCATTCTGCTGAGGAGTGTATGGTGCTGTAGTTTGATGTATTATACCAAAACTAGCACATAACTCACTAAAATCATTTGATTCATATTCTCCGCCTCTATCGGATTTTAGAATCTTGATTTTCTTGTTGAGTTGATTCTCAACTTCGGCCTTATATGTTATAAATATATTTATTGCCTCATCCTTACTGTTTAAAAGATACACATAACAGTATCCTGTACAGTCATCGATAAAAGTAATGAAATACTTTTTACCGCCTCTAGTTGGCATAATTTTAAGTCACACAGATCGCTATGAATTAACCCTAAAGGTTATGTATTTCGATCATTGAGTGAAATGAATTTTTCCCAACTTGACCTCAACACAAATCTCACACTTGCGAATTTCTTCCAAGTTGAGTTTAGGAATATATCCCAGATTAGACAAGTTCTTCAAAGACTTGTAATTTACATGCCCTAATCTAGCATGCCACAAAATAGGAGACTCAAGCAAATAAACAGAAGAATTTCTTTTATTTATAAGCTTCGGGTACAAATACACAGACTTTTTATCTACACTGCAACATTGGCTTTAAAAGTCCATCAACAAGATAACCCTTTTCCACATACATCCCTCCCTTAGTAAGTACAAATTTATCGGATTCAAACACCATTCTAAATCCTTTCTTACTAAGTATTGATCCGGAGATCAATTCTTGCGGATGTCTGGAACATGAAGCACATCGTTAAGAGTAAGCTCTTTCCCCGATGTCCACTTCAGGATGACCTTTGCCTTTTCCTTCAACCTTTGAGACGGTTGAATTTCTCATGAATAGTTGCTCATCTTGCTTCAGTATTTGATATTCAGAGAATAATAATTTCTCAGAGCAGATGTGTCGAGTAGCCCTAGTGTCTACCCACCAATCCTTATTGTTGGTTGTCAGATTCACTTCTGACACCACAACTGAAAGGCTTGGAGACTCATGGTCGGTCAAGTTTGCCTGTGGGTGGCTTTTCTTGTTCTTTTTGAAACGGCTGCGACATTCTTCGCCTTATGCCCCTCTTTGTTGCAGATGTAGTAAGTTCCCTTGAAGCGCATGTTCTTACCTTCTTGGACCTTGCCTTTGT
This sequence comes from Agave tequilana, assembly GCA_038442645.1. Taxonomy (NCBI): domain Eukaryota; kingdom Viridiplantae; phylum Streptophyta; class Magnoliopsida; order Asparagales; family Asparagaceae; genus Agave; species Agave tequilana. The sequence goes on along the minus strand of JAVJIF010006614.1, from coordinate 2,305 downwards.
ACCCTGAGAAGTCTTCTTCCACTTTAAGCCTTTGGAAGTAGACGCTTCCCCGTCCCTTTGAGTCTTTCGATCACATTGGCTTTTGCTTCGTAGGAGTTCTTACTGCTTCCTTTTCCTCGGACTTTCTGTTGTCCTCCTCGATTCGAAGCCTCACAATGAGATCTTCCAACTTCAACTCCTTTCGCTTATGCTTCAGGTAGTTCTTGAAATCTCTCCACGCAGGTGGGAGTTTCTCCATGATAGTAGCAACCTGAAAGTTTCGGGTAGGATCATACCTTCGGCTTCTATCTCGTGCAAGATAAGTTGGAACTCTTGCACCTGACTGATTACAGTCTTGCTGTCCACCATTTTGTACTCTAGAAATCGTCCTACGACGAACTTCTTGGTACCAGCATCCTCAGTCTTATACTTCTTGTCAAGACTGGCCCATAACTTCTTTACCGTTGTGATAGGACTGTAGACATTGTAAAGAGAGACATGCAGTCCATTTAAAACATAATTTCGGCAAGAAAGTCACATTGAGTCCATGCATCAGTTGCAGGCTCTGGTGGATCTTCTTGCAGGAATCTGGCCAGATGAAGAGTGGTCAAGTAGAAGAGCATCTTTCTGTTGCCACCTCTTGAATTCTGTGCCATCAAATTTTCCTGGCTTCTCCAGCTTCGGGTTAGGAAGTGGAGTTGGCATCAAAACTTGCATGTTTGGTGCCTTGCTAGTACTATCTTGATTAGTCTCAGACATTTTCTGCAAGTTCAAGCAGAACAGAAGTAAGAAACTTTAATCGTAATTGTCTTAAGATTTTGGTATTCTGCTTAACAAGAATCATCTGACAACTAATCAAGATCACTGAGATATCAACAATCTAATTGGCCAGGTCGGCAAATATCAGGTGGGAGGTTTTCCGTTCAATAGACGTTCCTTAATTTAAGAACACCTTTCAATTTCCTTCCTTGGTAAAGCCCCAATTAGACTGAATCTAAGTCAGTCTCGATATACTGTAAAGTATATCCCCTGTATAAAGGACTTAATCCACTTATACAGTATTTAGAGTGAGGTACGCTTAGAGTGAATCTCCTTAAGACAATTACGTCCCCCGCACCGGTGCTAACGGGATAATGGACGCTGGTCTCCCAGATACAACACTCCTTCACGTATTTGGATAGCACTACCAAATCACCGTACGGTCGAACCATAGTCAACCAGTACCTTCCACAGGATCGTTGAAGCAGCGGTACAAGGACAAATTTCGGATGAATATTTGCCTTTACTTTGGACTTTTGTAGAATCTCCTTTGGAAGTCGCTTCGGATTCCCACTTCTTACTGGAAGTCGCTTGGAAACCTACTTCCCAGTTCAGAACGCAGACACAGACTTGCTTCTGCTTCAGAACTCAGATAGAGAGAGAGAGAGAGAATTTGTAATACCCCTCTCCCGGAATACGTACTTAGTTACGTACTCAGTCTTCCGATCGTATTTTCCGATTTACCTTCGTATTTGACCGACTTTAATTTCAAATATCATTTTCCATATTTAAGATTTTATGAGATTTTCTGGGATTTTCTAGAATTAAAATGAATTTCTTCAAAAACGGTGTCGCCAGTGCCGCTGACCGATTCCCGAATTTTTATCTCCCAAACTGTTAGGAATTTTTAGAAAGTCCCTTAGACTTTATTACTTAGAATCATATTTCCTACTTATACACTTTTTCTGAGAATTTTATAAATTTATGAAATTCTTTCGGAGTCGGTAAATAACTGATTCCGGGATTTTTAATTAAAAATCTATACAGTATTTCTTCAAACGAATTTCACCATGAGTCTTCAATATTTTTATTGATTTTTGATAAAATTTTCAGACCAATCCGAGATACTTGAATTTCGGACATTTTTTTTCAATTATTGCAAATTCCAATTCCACTTCATTTCCACCTCATTTCACTCACACACTTCACCTAACCCCACTCACTCTCTCTCCTTCCTATGGCCGGCCAAGTGGCCATGAGGGACACCTCACCCCACATTTTTGCAAGGAAACCCCCCACTTCCATCATAATCCCAATCCCTTTACAAAAGATCCCAACCTATAAATGCATTTCATTTGCAAAATTCCCCTTTTTCTCATTTCTTCATCAAGAGAACTCTCTCAAAATCTCCTTCCTCACCAACCCTAACTCCAAGATCACCCAAATCTCTTCACCTACACCTCAAGGTCTCAAGGGGTTCAACTAGGGCTTCATCAAGGAACTCCATCTTCAACCTCTACTCCCCAAGGCAACTCCAAGAGCACTTCTTCACCTCAAGCTTCAACAA